>JADKLZ010000130.1:3451049-3462571 GCA_021533235.1 Biomphalaria straminea | reverse complement strand
AACCGTTTAATTTATAAAAAATTATTATGCAAGCGATTTTTTAATAACAAAACACCATTTCTAAAACAATTACGTAAATGTAAGGGAGGAAATGTTACTATAAGAAATGCTTCTGGCATGTAGATATCATGCACATTTTTTAAAATGAACTTTTAGCAGCGGCTTTCGTGTACTAGCGTAAAGCCCGGAAATGACATGATTCTAACTAATTTCTTAAATTAAAAAAAAAATCAGATTTAAAAAAAAAAAAATTGTTTAGTGCCCCCATTAGAATAAAACAAGCATATTTTTGTGCGTTTTGTCTGTTGGTTGGTCTGTCCGTCACGGTTAGAATAAAACACTAAATTCTTTTGAAAATATGATTTAACCTTTACTGTTCTTTCAGAAATATTGCGATAGTTTAAGGATAGGAGCACACAGGAATTGAGCCAGGAACTTAGAAGGAACATCCGAAACATCTTGCGAATAGGCGGATCTGAAAGGGATCCGACTCCGACGGGGGCCGCCTCTGAGTTTGTGTATCACACAAACTCTCTTTGTAATCTTGTTTTTTATAATTTTGATGACATATCTATTTCAACCTTTCTATTCCAGAAATTATTCAATTGTGTTGTTTATTTATTTTAGCTCTGAATTTTTCTTTTTTAAAATTATATATTTTTTTCATGTGAATGCATTTGAATTGTTCTTTTTTTTTTTCATTTCTAATCATTTATGAAGTTGTACATTTTTAAAATTACCATATTTTAGATACATATAATGCATTTTACAACACTATTTAGAAATGTGTAGCAAAGATCAGCTACTTTTCCACTGATTTATAATGTTTATACATACATATCAATTTGTGTTTGCTTTTTTTTGACATTGTTTTTTCTTTATTTTATAGTAATAAAATCTTTTCAAACAAAATTGTGTTTTATTTTGAAGAAAAAAGTGTTATGCTAGTTAAATTAGCTCACCATTTTAAGTAAGCTTAGATTAATATTTTTTTAATTAATTGTAATATAAGCTTATCTTAAGATTATAATTTTTATAATTATTTTATATACCTGTAAATAAGAACAATTACTTTTCGAATTAAAATATTACTACGTTTTAAAAAATTCATTTACATTACAAAGAAATCACATTTTATTTTTAAATTAACCAGTTTTTTTAGCTTCCCACAAAAGGGCGATAGACGTTATTTTCAAATTTATATGTCTTTCAATAGTCACGAAACTAATATATACAAGTGATACATAAATTATGCAAATATTGTTTCAGCTTGTAATAATGGAGTCCCGACCTGTGCGCCAAGTTGTAGCAACAGCTGCCACCCTAACGCCTGTGATATACTCACTGGAACCTGTGACGTAGGATGCCCAGATGGTTATCTACCTCCCAACTGTACACTACGTAAGTACCAGCCTCCCACCCCTCTTTTTTTCTCCTATCAATAAGTCTATTGGAGCACAGCATGTGATTCGTCGACCGTCGCACGTCATTCTCGCCCTGTCTTTTTTCCATGACTAGAATCTCTTATAATAATATAATAATTTTTCTCTGATTCTTTCTTCTTCTTTACAATTGTGCTGTTCTCTTTAGAGAAATCTTACGTTGATAGAGCGTTGCGCTAATAATGTGCTGGTACTGGTCTTATATGCTTTTAGGTCTGATATAAATACAATTCAAGAATGTTGTGAAGTTTGTAAATTTTTTGTTGAGATGTATAGTTTTTATTATGCCCTAGTATGCCCTAAAATGCCCTAGTATGCCCTACAATGCCCTTGTATGCCCAAAAATGCCCTAGTATGTTGTAATATGCAGTAGTATCTGTAGCATTCCCTAGTATGACGTAAAATGCCGCATTATGCCCTAGTATGCCATAGTATGGCCTAGTATGCCTTATTATGCCCTAGTAATCCTAGTATGAGTAGTATGCCCTAGTAGAACCTAGCTTTTAATCATTTAAATTGCGTGTGCATGTTTTTCAAAAGCGATTAAACGAGAATCTAATGGTGTTAATACATTAGTATACCGATTATTTATCTTTGTGGCCGAGTGGCTAAGTACGCTTTAGCTTGCCTTGACACCCAACTCGAGCAGAGTTGTGTTTACTTTGTTGCTATAAGCAGCACAAATACCCTCTCCAAATACCTACTTTCCTCATCGGTCCACAAAAGAGATTGCAATAAGCGCAAAAGTTGTGCTATATAAAGCTATTTGAATAAAAATCGCATTATAATATTTATTAAATAATAAATACGTTTATATAAGTAATATGTGTAGGCATTAGGCGCTTCTTATTAAGATCGGGCCACACACTTTTGACATACAAATGTTTGTTGGATAGTTAGGGCTCCACACATGATCTGCCAACTGTCTTTTTCCATTCCTTCTTGTATTTTGCCTTGGATATAATCTCTTTCAATCAAAGGCCCGTCCATTCTTTTTTTGTTGTCTTCCAAAAGCGTTCACTATCTGCTCCTTCTTCATTTTCCTAGTACTGTTGCCCGAATATAGATTTTTGCGAGCCCTAAGGACCTTTTCATATGCCATAGAGTTTTAGTTTTTTTTTTTAGTTGTTTGACAGAAGTTAGTAGATCGCGTTAGGGTCCCGATCCCTGAACTATTCCTGTCTCTAATCACAAATGAAAAGATTAGAGTATGTACATTATTATTGCTGTATCTGTGTCACTTAATACATAAACTTTATTTTTGTGTTTCGTTCACATCTGTGTAGCTCTAAACATAACAAACTTAATGGACAGGTTTGAAGTTGGGTCGTTTTAGAAAAGTGGTTCTCAACCTTTTAAGCTCGGCGACCCCTTTTTACAATCCCCCACTCTGCCACGACCCCCACCCACCCACAAACACAGCAATAAAAAAATGGGCAAAAACAATCCATTTTTTCAATGATCTTAGGCGACCCCTAGCAAATCGTCAATTGACCCCCAAATGGGTCGCGAAATAAAGTTTGAGAACCCCTGGGTTAGTAAATCGTGGTGGGATCCGATAGCTGAATTAATAGTCTCTAATCACAAACAAAATGAATAGAGAGTATGTGCATTATCATTGGTGTATCAATGTCCCCTAATACATAAACCTTTTTGTTTCACATCTTTGTAGCACCGGACATCTCAGAATCCAATGTACCGGCCGGAGGATGGGTCGGCATCGGCATCGCTGTATGCGTCGTCCTGCTTTTAATAGTCATCGCGATCGTATTCATCTACAGGAGAAAACGAACAGAACAAAATGAAGCAGCGAGCAAGTCGAAGGTTACAAAAGAACCAGACAACGATGCTTACGACAACGCGGACGAATCTGACCATTACGACACAATAGAGTTACCGAAGCCGTACGAGAGAGAGTACGCCCAGTCACCCTCAGAGCAGGACAAGAACGTCCCAGACAAGCAATACGATCACCTAGGTGAAGAAAAAGTTGAGAAAAACGACTACGCCAAGGTACAAAGTATCGACTACGCTAAAGAGCTTGAAGACGACCAAAGTTCTAGGAAAAGTTATACAGAGCTAGAGGCTGAATCTGAATTGGAGGAAAATTGTTATTCAGATCAATCGAATATTGAGAGATTGAGAAGGCATGCTATCGGATCAGATTATATTGATGTAATATAAGCTACAATCTGCAATTCATAGCCAATAAGTTTATTTTGACTTTATATAAATTTCTATTGTAAATGTTTTCGACAAATAAATTTCTCCTATATAATGCAATATATTATTATTATATTATTAAGGAATACACACCCGCCACATAATTTACTACAATACAAATAAATTAGATTCAACATTTTTGAATGAACTAGTTAGTTATTTTAATACTATAGACATTAAGAAACCTGAGAATTGTGGGGAACGTATTTAGAGTATATATATATTTTAAACATATAACTAAAACTAAATTTATATCGAGAATTCCAAAGGCATGAGTATGAAGAAATGTAATAGTAAGCTGAAGTAAGGAAATAGTCTCTAGCGTTCTTAACTTTACATATCCCCTCTCTTTTAAGGCAAAAGTTTAAGTCACATGATTCAAGCTATATCAGGCTATAAGATAGACACTATATAGGCCTAAACTTGTACGCTTCTTGTCCAGAACTAAAATAAATCTTATACAAGTTCAAACTGAGTGAATGAGTACAAAATAAATGACAACACTTTGATAGCACCACATTTCTCATTTTGTGTTTCACTATTACTGAATGTACTATTTCTTGTCATTTGTAAGTAGCTGCAGAAGTTAATAAGCTAATAGGACTTTATATACAGACTACTCTAATGTAATTTCTGGTTGTCTCGCCTGTAGAATTTCTTTTAAAAAAGTAACTTAAATAAAAAAGATGCATTTCAATTCATGTTTTTTTTTCTTTTCTTTTTATATTTCCTTTGACAACGATTTATTCAGAACAAGCTAATTTTAATTAATCTAATAATATGGTTTATTTAAAAAAATAGTAATGCATAATAATAAAAAGTTGCCATTTCAGACATTACGATCTATATGGAAAATAATTTCTGTAGCCTCTCAGATCCCGAAATTTAAAAATCCCAGTCTTCGTCATGCTTCGAGCTCAGGACGGCCGGTTCAGAAAACAAGCCACAGTTCCCTCAATAAATAGTAATAACAAGAATACCAGGACCTGGTTCAAAACCTGGTAAAGACTGTTAAAGATAATTTCGGGAATCTTTTAGCGCTTCTGAGTCTTTCCTGCTCTTTTGAGTACCTGACCTTAGTCAAAAGAAAGTAAAAACGGTTGGCCAGTGATCTGTCCTGTCTACGAAAAACCCTCGTTAAACGAGAACTGATGAAACAGATGATCTTTATCTCAAGTGCACAGAAGACCGTATAAGGGAAAATTTACTTTGTAATATAATAGAAAGGGGGCCCGAGGATCAACACCCGACTAGGACAGGGTTGTGTTTACTGAGCGCTAAAAGGCAGCACATATACACCCTCTGCCCCACTGGACCACATATGAGATTGGAGCTCGGAGCATACTATAAGTATGAAAGTAGCGCTATATAAGAACAACTATTTATTTTATTTTTTAATTTAGTATTTATACCACTACTTTTTGAAGCTCGCCAGCGGCAGTAAGGCATTTATTGTGGTTTTCAAACCGTCGTTGACTTGAGATATTAAAGGTTTCAGAACAGCTGGAGGGAAAAAAAATCCCATCATCAGACCTTGGACTTTCATGGTAAGGCTGCTGTCACAGTTCGTGTAACAAAATTTCTCCTCTTATCCCGATCAGAAGCTGTTATAGCTGGATATTAAGAGAGAGAGAGAGGTCAGTCTATTGTTTATGTTATCCATCCAGCTTTTCTTTGGACGACCTCTTCTTCATGATCCCTCCACTGTATCTTGAAGATTGACTGTTGATACAATATGACCAACATTATCGGTATGGTTCATTGCCAGCTTGAGTGTTGACTTGCAAAAATACAAACTCATTTGACTTCTTTTCCTGGTGTCTAATACCCAGCATTATTCTGTAGCATTTACTCTCAAAGGCTTGGATTCTTCTTCAACGTTCAATGTCTAGATTTCACGACTATATAGGAGTACAAAGACCACTTGCAAATAAAACATTTTAAAACAGAATAAAGAAAATTAAAAAGTTTTTTTTAAAAAAAGGTATTGTCAATATATGTGCTTGTTAAACTGAACAGTATTCCACATGCAAGATTAAGAAAAGCATTCGGGACCCAAAGGTAACTCATAAAATCATAAGGCTATCATTTTTTTTATTTTAACAATTCCCTCCCCTTAAATAGAAGTTAAATTTTAGAAAGAATGGTTGCAAGCTTTTGTGTATTTCTGGGGGAGGGGAGGGATTCATAGGTAGCCCAACATCGAGTATTTTATATCAAAGACATTTTCTTTTTGTGCATATGTCTAACAAGATTTGATGTCGACATGTATTAACTCTTTCTATCCGTACTTTTTGTCCCTACACATTCTGACGGAATTCTTAATTCTGCTCATTATTATCGCACTTTCTTGTTATGATTAAGTTTCTATAGCTTTCTCGTTTGTTTTCAGCAAATATTTTTAGTTGGTATAGAATTAAAGGGAAATGCATGCTCTTTTTATAAAATACAAGGTAGCGTGCATACAATTGAAGATTATTTAAATTTAATGGGGTCAAATCAACGATGGTATCGCCAGTTAGGTGAGAAGAAATAATGTATCAATGGTTATGAGCTAGTCATATAATTTTTGTGTTTTCTTTTAAACATATCAGTGGCTTCACTGCTTAGCTCCAAAATACACCACAGAAAGTATTGGTGATACTCATTGCTGCACTAATACTTTGATCTTCATGGGATGTAGAAATACATCTCATGAATCTTTTTGTGAGTCTTACAAGCACTAAAACATTTTATTGTGAAAGAATTGGAGGATAATTATATTTACTAAAATTTAAACAAAAATTAAGATTATTCCAAACTTTATGCCCAATGTTTTGTTTAAAAAGAAGTATTTTCTATAATAATCTATATATATAATCCACAAAGAATTAGGTCAGACAACAACAACGAGTAAATAGGTAAGATCCCCTGGCGTACGCACCACGGTGTGAATGGACCCAATCCGCACTATTTCATTCACAAAATAGCATAGCATGCGGCGCAACGCTATTTTGTGAATGAATGTGGAATAATTTGTTCTTCATCTGCCAGTCTATATATATATGTCTATGGGTTTATATAATTCTCTTCTCCTCAAAGTTCAAAGGTTCAAGAGATAAATAAGTAAGGGGAAGATCCCATGGAGCACGCACGCGGTGTGAATGAAAGTGGTGTTTACATAATTCTCTTCTTCTCAGATTATTGTCATATTATTAAAAGTATTTCCAGATTATTGTGTCGTTAGACTATTGAAACTAGAACAACAATACACAGATAGAGTATACTTTCAGGTTTCACTTTAGAAAGTACTTTAATTACGTAAATTCGTTCATTAGACATGATTACGAAAGGTAACTTATCTCTCTATTCCTAGATCTAGATCTAGATCTAAATAGTAAAACTTGAATTCAACTCTAAGAAGATTATAGAACTACTCTTCGCAAATATAGTTTTATGATTTTGAACATGAACATAGCCTACTAATTATAGTCCATTTAATCAAATTAACATTCAAATTTGTTTTTCTAAACCATTGTTACATGAGTGCAGCTATATTCTTAATATCGCGTAAATTAAGGTCAATTAGCCATTTTTTTTTTTTTACTCTATTCATAGTATTTTTCATTCATGAATTCAAGCATTCGCTTTACTTATATCAAGCAATTGGGAAGATCCCATGGCGCCACAAGTTGTGAATGGGAAATAATATATCCAAATCCGCACTATTTTCATTCACAAAATAGCATAGCATTTTTTTTTTACTTTAAAAAGATTTTAATAATGTCCGGAAATTTCCAGGACTTTTTCGACCGGCGGCATAGCATTTAATAACATTTCAGGAGATTTCCAGGGGGCTCCTGGTCAATCAATAGAGGCCGCGGGAAATCTGTTATGTTTTATAAAATGGTTCAATTTAATAATTTATACACCTAAAAATAAGCACGGGTCCAAAGAAAGTGCGATACCCACTGTGGTCACATATGTTGCAGTGCCTAAGGCCTGCCTTGGAAAATAGCGGCGTATGATATGCCGCCGGTCGACTAGTAAAATTAAATTAACAAAGAAAGTTGCACTGCTTCTTTTTGTTGTACCGTTGATTCGAATAGAATAAACCGCATAGACAGATATGGAGAATGTTTTCTAACATGTAATCGTTGATAACATAACCTTAATATCCTTTTATTAAGCTAAGAAGTTATATATTATAATGTAAAAATGTATATATATATATATATATATATAGGGAAAAAATAAAATACAAGTTTTATAAAAAAAGATACACTTTCAAAACGTGAGATCTATAAGGCAGATAAAATTAATGTCATCTGTTTATTTAGCCAACGGTTAACGTGCAGGGAGTCATGCGCCCACCAACTTTACTATCCACAACTAAAGTCAAGTACCCATTAAAACTGTTTAGACTCAGAGGGGTCATAAATATTCCCAAAATTCAGAATCCCAGTCGTCACCGACATTCGAACTCAGGACCCCATGCACGGAAGCCAAGAGATTAACCGCTCAGCCACCGCGACAAGATGTATTTATAAGAATAAATAATAAACGCAGTTCAACTATTTTTTATCTTTTTAATTTAATGTGTTTTAATGTTTCCTTATATCTAAGGCGTTTCCGTGAAACGAGGCTGACATGTACACACTCTGCAGCCATCAGTGTAGTACCAATTGATCCCGTACAGGCATTTGCAATCCGCGGGTGGTGGGCAATATTTACATTTGCAGATACTGCAACCGTTGGCGTCAGTCGCAAGTCCGAACGCACACTTGAGAAGTGGACACACTGCGGGCTGACAGTTTGGTTTGCAGGTGCAGGTGTCACATCCATCGGGATCTTTCAAGAAACCATGTTCGCAAATGACGTCTGGCCGGCAGTCACGTGCTGGGCATGTCTGTGGCAGACATCTACAGAGAGTACAACCATTGGGGTCAGTGACAATCTCTTTGTTGCATGTCATGAGATGACAGAACGATGGTGGACATGATGGTCTGCATTCGCATGTTTGACAACCGTTAGCATCGTTAAGAAAGCCTTGTGTACAGTTCGTGGCTGGACATTTCCTGAGAGGACAATCTATGGTAGACAAGGACACTGAAAGAGACATTGTTAAGATTGAAAATTTATCGTCAAAATTTACATTAAGAAAACATAACCAAAGATAGACTATGAATTCCACATTTTTGTTAGTCGTGAAATATTTGCAGTGGTCTAATTATAATTTTTCGATTATCATTATCAATTACCTTTTACAAACACCCTAACCCTAACTATGTATGATAATCTTCTAATCTTTTAACGACTTTGAGGCTAACAAAACACAATCGAACCAGATAACTTTCATAATCACAAAACCAACCAAAATAACATTAAATTTTTGAAAGTGTGCAGAAATATAAATTATCAGTTTGAACTGAATAGCCGACTAAAATACCTTGCATATATCACAGAAACTCATATAATTCAAATGTCGAAACCATGCAATTAATTATTTAAATCAGCACACAGTTTGAGATACAGATAGTAACAACTTACCAGTCAGCCCAAGTTCCAATGAGACAAACACAATAAAAGCACAGACTAAAAACTGACCCATTATTTTGTATCCAGATGCACTTTTCATTTGTCTAACGGCAAGCAAAGGAAATACAAGAAAAACGACCTGTTTTTTTTTATTTTATATACTGACCAATCAGGATATGTAGGATTTCCTTATTGTACAAGTATTATATTTAAAATACCGTCAACCTATTAGTGTTTAGACAACACAACATCCTGAATCCAAGTATCCGTATTTTGTACCGTAAGTATACTTTTTTTTTTCATTTTCCCTATAGTACTATCACAGGCTAGTTTTAGAGCCCCTGTGACATAAGGTGACATTTGGTCACTTGTATAAAATTCCGCGCTCTCAGCATGAGGAAAGTTTTGAGACTCTTAAGTAAGGGTCGATTTTAGTCAGTTAGTGTGGAACTCCAGCAGAGTATAGATGGGATACAATTGTCTCTGTCTGTAACATATGCTTAATAATTTTAATAGCAAGTGCCAATTTCAGAGATTCCTTTGGATTTATACTTGTGTTCTTTGGATTAGCATGTTTCGTGGCGTGAATTGCCAGTGCTTTATTGTTACTCTTATTTCCTGTAAATAAATATATGGTGTCCGCAAAGACGGAGTTCTGTTTTGGATGTAGCTAAATATATCACATAGTATTACTACGCAAAGGCTGAAATGGCGAGGACAAAGTATTCCATAATACATCAGTGCAACACATCTGCAAGACCAGAAGAGGTCTTAACATGTAATTGAACATTAACATCAGCACACACAGCATTAGATATCTTACAAGTACGTTGTGACCAGAGTTCACGGTATCATTTAGCGGTCATTTAGAAAATTTAAAAAGTACGTATATAAAAGCTATATTATGCGCGATTGTATTAATTAGTATGGATCAGTCCTGTAGTGAAATTTTAAAAGATCTAGACTAACAATAATAAACAGGCCGTCTGGTCGTGCGGTTTGCGAAATGGAATATCATTCGGATATATCGATGGTTCCAGGTTCAAAACTTGCCCTCTCCAATCCCCACATCGTCCAGCGGGAGGTATAGACTACGAGGAAAGCTACCTTCAACTCTGAAGGAACATCCGAAAACATTTTACAAACAAACAAGCAAGGTGAATAGACATATGCTGACCAAATGTTTTGTATACCACTTTGTCATGTTATAGCTTTCTCTATACTCTAAGATCCTATTACTTGACTGGACCAGCTTAGACAGGGGTTTGTGGGGGGGGGGGAAGAAAGAAGTGCTGTCATGTTAATGTTACCATGATCGCTTTCTAAATGAATCTATATAACCTAAAGATTTGGGTGCCTTGGGCCCTGGTTTCATTAGGGATCCCAGTGTTTTGACATTGGACATCATGATTTGAGGTAAGGGCGTAATATTTAATGTGAAAGCAAATTTCGGACAATCATTATTGGGCCCCCTTCAGAAAGGGGCCAGGGTGATTTTAAAATTAGTTGCGCCCCGCCCCTCCCCCAGCTACACAACTAATATAAAAGTTGAATGACCTTGACCTGAATTCGAACACCATTGCTCAAGCCTTCTTATGTGCACGAACTCACCACTCTGAAGTGTAGTAGTTATGAAAATAAAAGGTTTTATAGTTATATATTGTTAGTTTCAAACCTTAAATCGGCGACCTAATTCTCTCTGCTAAGTACAAAGGAGACTAATTCAACTTATACCGCCACATAAGTCAAGTACGATTTATTATCCTTGTTCGATACCAAATGAAACAATAAATTACCAAGGTTTATTCCGAAATTGGATGTTGGAGAAATAACGTTAAAAAACTTTTTACCAGACAGACAGACCGACAGAAAGATTTCCTAACTGTATTTTCACGAGAAACTACATGAAATGAAAAGATTTACTTCCCTTTTACGTCAGTCGGAAAGTACATCAGCAAGCTTGGCTCGGTCACATAATTTGACATGATACGTTTAGGATTGTGACGGAAAATATATAGTTTTCTATAGGTAGTCATTTAATTCAGTTTCAAAGATCCATTTTCTACTTTTTCTTATAAAGATTATTGAAATTGTATATAAATATCACGCATTAGAATCCAGTAGTCGTTCAGATAATTAAAAATCAAGTAAAATGTATGTTGCCTTTTCGTTGCGGTATTTGTTTTCCAATGATGTATTGATGTATATACTATGATGCATTTGAGCAATAAATGTGATGACATCTTGATATTATGATGGGATAGTTTTAATTAGAAAATACGTTTCTGATGTTATAATTTAGTGTAGATTTCTATTTTAAACATATACTAAACACTCGAA
>JADKLZ010000130.1:3426605-3448865 GCA_021533235.1 Biomphalaria straminea | reverse complement strand
CCGTACTTTGATCTCTCAACGGGGGCAGCCTCTGAGTTTGTGTATCAAACAAACTCTCTTTGTCGCTGCTAAAAGTTCATTAAAAAAAATTATATCAAAGAAAAACGACAGAAATATACATCTTCAGTGCTTTGATCTCTCAACGGGGGCCGCCTCTGAGCTTGTGTATCACACAAACTCTCTTTGTCGCTGCTAAAAGTTCATTTAAAAAAAGTATATCAAAGATAAACGACAGAAATATACATCTTTCGTGCTTTGATCTCTCAACGGGGGCCGCCTCTGAGTTTGTGTATCACACAAACTCTCTTTGTCGCTGCTAAAAGTTCATTTTAAACAAAATTATATCAAAGATAAACGACAGAAATATACATCTTCCGTGCTTTGATCTCTCAACAGGGGCCGCCTCTGAGTTTGTGTATCACACAAACTCTCTTTGTCGCTGCTAAAAGTTATAAGTTTTGAACAAATTAAAACGTGAAATATGTTGCTATATATTAGATTTTTAATTGTCTTAAATTAGGTTTCATTTATATTGCATACTAATTAGGTTTTTTCTCTTTAAATACTGCTTGCATAAAATATTTTAAAAAATTAGATTTTGAGCTTTTAGAAAAAAAAAAAGTAGCCGTTGCATCAGAACTTTGAATGATCTATATTATCGTGATGTCAGATTTTCATTATCTCTTCTACTTTCTGAGCACTAAACGGGACGGACGGACAGACAGACAGACAGACGGACAGACAGACAGACAGACAGACAGACAGACAGACAGACGGACAGACAGGCCACACAAAACTAATAGCGTCTTTTCCCCTTTCGGGGGCCGCTAAAAATTAAATGCTATTCCTCAAAAACAGAGTGTTGAATATTGTATTTTGAAAAATAGAAAAAGAGAAAAAAAAAGAGTTTAGAATGTAATACAAAAGCAACATAATGATGAGCTAAAATGTGTGTTACAAAAATTCATACATTATTTAATAAAGAACAAAAAAATGTTTGAATTAAAACATACAGAAACGTGTTCAAGTCAGGGGCTCGTAAATCACAAAACCAGAAAGACGATAGTTTCATGTCTTGTAGACGCATTAGTCATACAAAGTAATAAAACTGTACTGTGAAATATAAAAAAGGTCTCAGCAAATGAGCAAGGCCCTTCCTTCTATTTCTGTAATCACATATTCATAGTTTAAAAAGTTCATATTTGAAAACGTTATTGCAACATGGGATATCACGTATTTAATTAGGCTGTGAGGTTGTCCTCTTCACTAACTTCAATGAGAAATTGTCTTTCTGACGTCATCATTTCTATCTAGTCCAAGCTATATGCAGGGGGCATATGACAATGGCGGGTATGATTCGAGCTTTGGACAGACAGTCTTGACTCAATATCCCTATAAAACGTAGCCATATTAAACTTTTTTTTTGTTACAAATATTATATCCAATTACTATATTTATCTGTCTAGTACACACCGTAAACAGGTAATAACTTCCCAGCCATTTTAGAATGAAGTTGGAATTTTACACAATCAATCTTTTGCACAATACAAAACGCGAATATTTTTTTAATAAACCAATTTAATCAATTAATTAATGATAAATGCATACTTTCTTTAACACCAACAAAGGAAATGAATCCGTAAGTATTATTAAGGGAGCTGGCTAAATATGTGGAGTTTTGTCTTCTTAGATAATTGTACCCTTATTTCTCCCAAGTAATTATAATTGTACCTAACAAAATATGAAACTAAAAAAAAATAAGAATTTGACTTTTTTTTTTTACTTAATAATTTTTCTTGATATAAAAAAGGTTATTTGAAGTTTCAAATACCTCTGAGCTATTGTCTCAGACAAGGGAACAAACCCGAACTATTGGCCCGAATAGCCCAGTGCACAGCAGCCCTTTCTAAACTTATGATAATTTGGAAAGACAAGGGCTTAGCCCTCGGCACTAAAATCAGACTGATGCTCTCCCTGGTCATGGACACATTTTTATAAGCTTGCGAGTCGTGGACGTTGACTGCAAAGCTAGAGAGGAGGATCATAGCAATGGAATTGAGATGCTACAGAAGGATCCTAGGCATCACATTGAACGACCGCGTCATAAAAAAAGAGATTAGAGAAGGGGTCACTGCAGCGATCGGACTCCATGATGACCTGCTACCTATTGTAAAAGAAAAGCTTAAAATCTACAGAGAAATCGATGGGAAGACAACATAAAAGAATGTACAGGCATGTTTTAATCAAGGCAAAAAATAATGACGAATGGAGAGAAACGGTCGACAAGTCTTGCTTGGTGCCACAACGGTCCTACAGACTAAGGAATAGGTAAGGTAAAGTAGTCAAGGGAATTAAGTTCTACATTAGGTGGAGATATTACTGTAAATATGGAGTTACTATCCTTAAGTAAGCTTCGCTTTTTTGTTTTAAAGAAAAAAAGTAGTTTTATATTTTGTACATATTCATCTAACCTTTATGGCAGATTAGCTGATAAATAATGTCAAGCAAGTATAACAAATACTTGGAAAAAAAGGCTTTTAAAAGGAAAAGTATTGCACATATTCAGACATGCATCTCAATAGTGTACGATTATTCTCTATTTCTATATAAAAGAAAAGTAATAAATTACAATAACTAAAATGAATTTATTATTTATTTTTATTATTTGTTCATGATATGTTAGGGACAATGAATAGTTGTGCAAAGTTCCAGCTTAATCCGAGAATGGAAAATGAGAGCGAAAAAAGCATATTTAAACTTTTTGCCAGACATACAGAGTGAGTTCATATAAACTTTATAAAAATACAAAGATATGCATAGCATGTAGCAATAATAAGCAATAATTAGGCCTATTTAGTAGAAAACTAAGTTTAATAATTAAATTTGAATATAAATGGATTTCCAATATAACAATCAACATTTTAATATCTCCTCATATTTACTAATGATATGTCATGGGTTGGATAGTACCACAGGTGAGACTTTGTCCTCAAGAGAACACAGTTCTGTTTCCATATGATTTGAGACAATGGCCTCCAAGACCTTACGCCCTACCAGATTCATGACATAAACATTGGCCTCAGTAAAAATGGAAAAGACGAACTGAGTCCACAGATGCAACTGTTGCACCCAAGCAAGTCTATTGTACAAATTTTACCCATAAGACATATAGCGGGTTGCGCCGGGCATTTGCAACGACAAATGGGGCAACCGAAACTGTCCGAAACAAATCCATTTGGGCAGTTTAAAGAGCATTTAAATCCAGGGCATCTAGGAGTATGATCATCGCATGACGAGCAGCCCCCATTGTTACAATCAGTTCCAGTTTTGCAGGGAAATGTTGTGCATTTAGTTCTGCACTTCTCGGTGATGACACACTGTCTGACCTTCAGGTACGATGTCAAGGAGACTGGCGGCAAGGGCATGCGCCTTGTACAATCGCAGGAGTGGTGTGCCCCACAGAGGCAATCCAAACATTCGGTCTCATTGTCTGACATGGTGCTAGAACACCTGAGCAGACATGCCAGAGTGTTGCATAACAGGTTGACAGGACAAAGCTGGTCGAAATTTTCACAGGAAACACTCCAGGTAAGCACCACAACACTGAGGACTAGTCCTGTTTGATAAAAGTAGAAATTAAATGTACATATCAGGTTATTTAAGAAGAGTTTGGAAATAAATCATGTTGATAAGAAGATAATATGCCAGATATATTTTTAAAAACTTAAAAAAAAACTAAAGCTTTTCCATGGGAAAGAATCGCTTATTCACCGTCATATATTTTCATACTGCAGGAATAGGCTCCCTTTTTTATATAAGACAACACTAATTAATCACCATTAAGAGATATACCAATCGATTTTATATAATCGACTAGGACATTTTTGTACACATTCTATATTTGGTGCCTAATCTCGGATCAAGTTAAATTGTGCACAATTATTTCTACTACGTGATAAAAAAAAAACAAACAATTAGTTAATTATTCATCTGTAATGAGTCTTTTATTAGGTATTGAATCAAAAAAATAGAATGTGTTTGACAGCTGTGGTGGTATAAGCTGAATTAGTCCCCTTTGTGTAGATGCTCAGGTCGTCACTTAAAAGTTTGAAACTAACAATAGATACCTAGCCTTCTCTCAGGTCTTCCCCGACCCTTTTTTCTCTCCCCCCCCTCCCTTTATTCTTTTAAAACTGGTCCAAACAAGTGATAGGGTTATTGTGTATGATCTAGGGTCATTGCCTATTGAGATACTTTAAAGCATAAAATTGAGATGAATAAAAACAGTTGGTACAAATATTGCACAGATTTGTATATTATTCATCTACATCTATTACAAAATTAATTACATGACTAATCCGATTTACACAGATTCACTTACTATAAGCTGATTTAAAAAAAATATTTTTTCTATTTTTATTGTTTTAATTTTTCTTGATAATAGTGCCTTACATGTAAATACATACAAAACCCAGTACTGCGACTAAATTTTGACAATATAATGATCGCTTTAAACTATTTTAAAAATTAATATAAGTTCTAGTCTAGTATATATCAATTATATATAAGGTTATGGTTGGTATATATTCAACTACAGCTACATAACCCAAACTCTGTACGGTAGTGTTGAACAACTGAAGAAAACATCACACTATTTTTCCTTGGCACAGTCTGCAAAAGAGCTGACAGCTCAGAAGTAAAAAGCTGGCTATAAGAAGAAGCATAATCAACTTTGCCATTAAACCTAGATCCGTATTTTTTTACTAAAGTAATGAATAGATGCACATAATTTACCTTTTCATCAAAACTTAAGAGAAAACATCTACAGAAGTATCTGAATCACAAATGTTGCCAAACGTTATTACACCACGTTTCGTCTCAGTAATGTCCCCTTACAGTGTATATTATAAGACATATTCTAGCTGCCTCCTTTTGCTACTCATAATAGAATGTTAAGGCTTAAAAGTTTACCTGACACGTTGGCGTGTGACGTAAAAATGTTGTTTAGCAGCATGGCCGAGTGTTACTACGAGGCACAAGGGGAGATCACTCCTCTTTTATGTTACAGACATGTACAGGAAATGTCAAACAATATCAGCTATTCAGACAATTTTTTTCTTAGATCTTTATGATTTTGGATTTTTTTTTTTCAATGTCAAGATTTAGTTCGCGTAATTACATGCTAATTTATTTTTTTTTTATCATACCTATCCTTTAGTCTGTTGGACCGTTTGCAAGAGTTGTCGACCATCTTTCTCCATTCCTATCTGTCTTTTGCTCTAGTTAGAACTTCTTTCAATGGCAGGCCCATCCATTCTTTTATATTGTCTTTTCTCTGTCTGCCTCTTTTTTTTTCCTGGATTCTGTTCCCTAAAGGAAGGTCTTTGCGTCCATGGACCTTGTAATATGGCCATAGAATTTTAGCTATGACATGGGAGCGCATCAATCTGATTTTTGTTGTTGTTGTTTTTTTTTCCCGAGGGTTATACCTTTGTCTTTCCATATTATGTTAGTGCTGCTATGGACTGTGCCATTCGGGCCTGTAGTTTTCGTTCCCTCATCTGAGTCAATATTTCCAAGGTATTTGAAACTACTGACACTAGTCAGCCTTTCCCAACTGATGCCCTTTTAAAACCCTGTTGGCTATTGGTCATCATTTTTTTTCAGCATTAATATGCATACCATATGCTAAAGTTAGTCTTGTCCATGAGCAACACTAAGTCATCCTCATTTAAAGGGAAACTCTCATGGTTTTGACAATTTTTAATATATAATATGTGTTTTGATTTACAGATAATGAATATATTATTCTTTAAATTTTAATTTGGAAAAATAACTTAGTAATTAATGTTTTTCTGACGTATTTTTCTGCGCATCCAAAACGGTCAGATTTTCACTGAATTTCTATGTGACGTCACGAACAGATACACAAATCCTATACTACTCCTAGTACCTACTGAATAACGGAAAGCCAAACAGTCAAGTTTACATTCTCGTAAAAGAAATATATCTTCGTCTATGCAGTTAGATCTAAATATTGTAAGCAAAGAAAAAAATGCGTGTTGAAAGTAGATTTACATGCTTGACTAACCACGGCAGTGTATATTTTCTCGCCTGACCACTTAACACACAACAAACATTATCGTTTGGTTGTCTTGACATGACCGACTACACGTAGTCTAGACTAGCCTTACACTGACCAGTTTGTTCGAATCAGTCAGACACACGATATATTTACTTCTTGGGATAGGGAGAGGTTTAGATGAAAATGTTATTTTTTTCTTGAGTTGGTTATCCTAATGCTTTTACATCTCTCTATATATATAAATCTATAGCATAGCTCTGGACTATACCGTCACTAAGCCTAAGAGCCAGACAGCTACTGTAAGAAAGAAGCGATACGATTGGTTAAATCTAGTTTCCCTTTCAGTATTGTTAATGGAAGTGACGTATGCCTAAGATAAAAACAGAAGCTCAATGAACCCCGTTTTTTAGGAGGCGCAGCGAATTTACTGTCTAATTTATTAAATAAAAAATTTTCTAAGCATTTAAATAAAAAATGATATAATGTTTACTATTACAACTTTTTACGCAGAATTTAAATATGTCAATAACTAAAATTTGAAAAACTATGAGAGTCTCCCTTTAAGTCGGGTAAATGACGCGCTTTATATATTTCAAGGCTAAGAAAGATATGGAGTGAGTTTGGAGTATAAAATTGTGAATTCTAGTCCAAATATATTAGAAAAATCTCAGATTGAGTAAAGCCCACTAGAAAAAAATATTTGGTTTCAGAAATCAATTGATACTCTTATGATTAAAAATTTCTTCTGAATTTCAAATTAACCAAAGCATAATCTTTCAATAATTATTTTAATTTCATGCGCATTACATAGACTCTGTCACCATATTTAACTATTATGTTTTAAACGTTATGTATTCGTCGTGGCCTGAAGGGTGGAAATAATTATTATGTAAGAGCACTATCTCCTTTTTATAATTATTGCTAATTGTTGAATTTTGGCATTAAGGAATTTGGTTTGAATTTAAAATAATTATTCAAAGAATATGCATTGGTAAATTTAAAATTCAGAAGAAATTAGGCTTGAGGCTTCTCGATATAATTATTATAGCATATATAACTTCTATTAGTCCAGATTTTTGGTTTAATTTTTTTTTAAATTTCTTATCTATACAACAAACAACAGTCTGCCCTTTTTTGAGGGGGGGGGGGGGCTGGGCGATTACATATATCGCCTAAACTGCCTGATTGGAGTGTGGTGTGTTATAATTTACAAATGGGCTTAAATATCAATAGTAAGTACTTTATATTATGAAGATATTCATTAATTTTGTTCACATCCTATGATTTCTGCTTAAAATAGGACCGCCCCCCCCCCGACTCAAAATTTGAGAATGGGAGATGCTACGGGCAGTAGGAGCAATCCCCCCACCCACTCACACTCCCCATCGCCACAAAGGAGTCCAAGATACTAGAAGAGAAAAGGGCATATTATAAACATTGGTTAAATATATATATCAATAAGTATATTTTATCATATAGATATGCTACTAATTATATATGTCACAAACTCTCTCTGGTGTCAAATGTCACGATATTGTAGGAGAGAAGAATTGTGCTGCCGGGGATTATATAATTTGAATAAAAATGATGAAGAAGATCTAGAACTCACTTGAATAATATTTCAATAATAAAATACAGGAACCTTTATTTGAATTCAACATAAGTACAGCTATGTACAAATAGATATCAATAAAACATGTAGTTTGAACAAAGATATACTTTCTATTCAAAAATATTAGATCTACAATTATACGACTGTTCTCTAACAAAATAAACTCGCAACTGACAAAACCACGCTTCGCCCGCCTCTCCTTTCCAAAACCAACCAATCAGATTTCACTAGAGTCGTGTGCATAACGCGACGTCGAAAAATACCAGAAGATTCCAAAATGGATGCAAGAATTTCCAAGGTGATTTCCTTATGAAAGTCCAAGGGGGGGAATTGGCTTTGACTCATTAATAAATAACAAAATAAAAAATGCGTACGTGTCTATATATATATATATATATATATATATATATATATATATATATATATATCAATTACAATAACAAATAAAATGTTATTTTTGATAACATCCATAACCACTATATTATCAAGCCAAGGTTGCCATTTTTTCTTTGTTTTTCTATTTCAGTTTTACTTATACTATGACGCAGTGATATATCGATGTCAATAATGGTAACGATTTTTTTTTATCAATAAAAAGCAGATCTGGCCGATTATAAACTAGTGTTTCGTAAAAAAAAATAAGCATATCCATTTAAAAGGTGATTGCTTGAATCGAAAGACCTCAACTCTGAGTATTGGTAATATGAAGAAACTAGTCGACCGGCGGCCCTAGGCCTCAGCATCCTATATAACCACAGTGGGCCCCGTACTTTTATAGGACCCGCGCTAATTCAAGATGTACACATTATTAAATAAAACCATTTCATAACTTAAAACAATTCCTGTAAATTCACCAGGAGCTCCATGAAATCTCACGAAATTGCAAAATATACGAAAAATTTCTAAAATATACTGAAATATATGCACAAAAATTGTCATTTTGGGGTGTCTTCAATATGGAAAACGCCAATCCTACGCGGGATATATAAAAACCGCATTATGCATTAGCCGTAATTGTGTAATCTGGTGAAAGAAGCTTCTCTCGCCTCAGACTAATGAAGAGTTACTTGAGTTAAACAATTCTTTAAGATAGATTGAAACATTTGATAAGTCTTGCTATTCAGCATTAACAATGTAGGAAACAGATTTATTATGATATACTGTATGACTTTGATAGACGCCAGGCTCGTAAAGCAAATCTGTACGTAGTAAAGAATAAATAAAATGCATAAACGAATTTATTTTCTAATACAAACTCTTACATTTCGATTATTATCTGCTTCCCTAACCAAACTTTGAGCCGCGAAATCCGTTGAGCATAGGACCCCACACTGTTATAGTCCAGCTCTGATATTTAATGACGGGTGAATATACATAGTAGATTACTTGTTACCTTCCCATGACTTCCTGGTCACAATCGTTAAATCCGGCGCTATTATTTAGTATTTGTACATTATTTTGTTTTAAAATGTTTTACATGATTCGGATGTTCCTTCAGGGTTGAAGATAGTTTACTTCCTAGTCCGAACCTCCCGCAGGACGAAGTAAAATGGGAGCGGGCAGGGTTTGATCCCAGGACTATCGATAAATCGTTAAATCCAAACGACAATCCAGCGCGCCAACCGCACGACCATATAGCCATCTGTAAAAAGTAAGTAAAGTTCCCCTTTCAGACCTAGTGGTCTATAGGGCAGATGATGTCAAGGTCATCTGATTCTGTGGCCCACGGTTAACGAGGGTGTCATGTGGCCAGCACAACGACCAACCGCCTTTACTTTTCCCCAACTAATGTCAGGTACCCATTAGAGCTGGGTGGACTCAAGGGCGCCCGAAAATCCCGAAATAAAAATCCCAGCCTTCACCAGGATTTGAACCCGGGACCTCCAGTACGGAAGCCAAGCGCTTTACCGCTCAGCCACCGCGCTAGCCATCTGTAGTGACGGGTAAATACAACTTGTTCTTTTCCCCTCTTGTTTTGTTTCGTGGGGTAACTCTATAATCAGAAATAAAAGAGTGATCTGTCATTTACTTTTCATCGCGTCCAAACTGTTGAGCCACGAAGAGAATCATAAGGAGGAACACCCATGTTGATCAAATTATGTGTCGAAGCCAAGATTTGGTGTCATAATTTTGCAACTTAGTTATGCCGACGTTGTTAGGGAGGTTCTGATAGGGTGAACATCATGCCATTATATGTCCATCGACTCACTCTCATTTCCACACAATTATTATTAATATCATTATTGTTATATTTAATAAACCAATGTATATGTGCATACTGAAAAGGAAGTACTTTTTTTTTTGGTCCAGTAATTTGGACGTGGAAAAAAAAGCTTCTGCAAATATGAATATTATATATTTTTCCCCGACTTCTCTATTTTTTTTTTTGTCTTCTGACCAAACGGATATCATTCTACGTTTTAATTACCGTTTTTCGTTTTTTTTTTTATTATTTTGTTAAAATAAATGAGTGTGTGTGTGTGTGTGTTTGTGTGTGTACTCGTTTGTGCGCGCCTAGCTTGTGTCTAGTAACACTTCCGTTACATTTTTGTCATATGGCTACCTGCACTCCTTGTCCCGGTCTATTTAAAGCAGTCTTCCTAGTGCACGTTAATTGAAGTTTGTTTTTCGCTACATCTTCTGTAGTAATAAGAAAGTAAGGATTGAAGCGTACAGGATGTTGTTATTTTGACGTAAACGTGTTACCTGTTATTAACAGAGTTGTAATTAACCGTACTACATGCACCTTGTAGTCTAGTCTCTTTGTTATATTTCGTGTGATTTTTTTTTATTTTCATTATAACAACGAATTGGAAAAACTCTAGTATGATCGTTACAATTTGTCTAATTATAAAGGCAATAAATAAAAATTTCAACTAGAAAATTATAGCATCGAAAGTACTTTATGTCTTTCGGTATTTCCGCATGTAGGCCCTAGTGACGCCCTAGTCATTCAAGAGATTAATAAATTAATGTTCAGGAACATTTATTGCATTGTCTTAAAATCCAGATGTAGATTCATTACAATATTATAAAGTCTAGTATAGTCATACATTCAAAGAACCGAGAATAATTTATTCGGTCGTATGATGAATTTGTTATATACGTATACAAATACCACAAGGTCTGAAAGGTGGACTTTACTTCTTTTTTTTACAGGGAAAATGTGGTTGAATATTTTTTTTTTAAATCTAACACTAATTAGTTTTCAAAAAACGAAATATTTGGTTTATAAGTTGAATAAAGGAGTTTTTAAAAAGTATTTTTTTAATTTTGTCTTGTTATACATATATCATTTGAAGTTGTATATATTTGTTTAATATAACGTCCGAGTTTAGACACCAGAAAATGTCCCCAGTGGATACGCTACTGACGGAAGAGTTAACAGTAATGTCATTCATTCCTTTAAGCCGTCTTATATAAAACCTTCTTTTGTTCAGTTGAGTCGAAGGTCAAGGTAAACTTCCGCTTACAATTTAAACGAATATCCGGAAAGAAGAAGATCACAATTATGATCAAGCAAAAAAAAAGAAATCCGCGTTAATTTATTTACGTAATGACCTATTTTGAAACATAAAATATATTTCTATAAACAATTACGATAATGACATTTAATATTCGGAATATACAACCTTACAAAGTGTATATTAGCTCACTCTATCTCTGTATTATATTTGTATGTTAGTAAATAAAATGTCCCCTTCAGACCTTGCGATCTATGGGGCAGGTCTTAGATTTTGAGGTCATCTGTTTCTTTAGCAAACGGTTTACGAGCAGGGTGTTATCTGGCCAGCACAAAGTTTAACCCCCTTTTCTTTCCCCAGCTAAAGTCAGGTACCCATTAGAGTTTGGTGGACACAAGGGCGCCCTGAAAATGTCGAAATTCAAAATCCCAATATTCACCGGGATTTGAAACCAGGGCCTCAGGTCAAATGTATATATATACATTTCATGCTTAGGTTTCTACACGAGGCTTAAATGTCAAGACTTTAAGAAGGCCTACTGTAGTTGGTAACATACTTAAAAAGTAACAATGCTTTTTTTCTCAAACAATATGAGAGGATATTAGTCTTAGTAGCCTTAACTTTTTTTTTCTCCTAGTTGACTATACCAGGGGTCAGCAACCTTTTGAGTCGGAAAAGCCAAATATTAAAATTTACAAAATTTAAACGTTTCTAAAGAGCCAGACAATTTTTTCTTCCGAACATTTCTTTAAGAACTCTTTAAACTGACGATGGTAGAGTGCTTTTAACAAGATGTCGATATTGGTCTTGATTAACAAATTTATGACCTGAACTATTTCGTCCGGAAATGTTTGGACAAAAAGCGCTTCTAGGTGTAGGCATATTATGCTGTGGAACGTAAAAATATCGTGGTTTAATTTTGCGACAAAGAATCGTAGTTGCCCCTTTATTTTTCCTGTCATACGTCTGGCTCCATCATCTGTATTGAAACGAATTATTTATAAATGTTTTATTGTCTTAAATGTATTTTCGCGCAACATTAGCTCTATCTATTCCTCTGGTGTGTCACGAGAGGGGTAGCAATCCTAGTTCTTCTTTTGGAACTTGGGAAGACATAAACCTGACAAAAACTTGTGATGTGTCTTTTATTTCGTAAGACTCGTCTATATCAAGTGAAAAAGAAAATGTAATATTTTCCATCTGCAAATATGTTACATTTCAAGACATGGAGAGGGGTGCGCTGAAAAGCGAGTATAATTGGCTCATATATATGATCGAATCATAACAATTGTTACTTTTTTTTTAATAAAATAAATAAAATTTGCGCAGGGAACTAAAGAGCCGCAGCTTAACATCCAAAGAGCCACATGTGGCTCGCGACGCGCAGGTTGCCGACCCCTGGACTATACCATCGTTGAGTTGAACTCCATAAACTTATTAATGTTTGATTTTATAAAATTTACTAAGTCTTATTTAAAAATAGCTATCATTCCACTTTTATTTCTAGAGCAAGTATAAATATTTTCTGATAACAAACAAAAACGTTATTAAAGCTTAATCATAACAAGGGAGTGAAATGCTACTGAGCAAAATAAAGAATCCCACCGAAAGGAGTAAACTAATTACGGAGAGAAAGAGTTAATATTTTGTAGTACATTTTTACTGATGTAATCTAGGTTGACAGTGAAATTCAATGTATGGTCTATGACAGTACCGAGCTATTTACAAGTTACGACTATTGAAAAAAAAATCTCCCCAACTGCCACTGTGTTGAGGACACTTTAGTCACATCCTTAGTTAGTAGTTAAAGATTCGTAACCAAGATACCTTTAAGTGGAGATGGTCAGATGTTAACTTTTCTCCTACTGTTAATGTTTACGAAGGTTTAGAAGGGTGATTCAAATAAGGATATGATCTGTGAGCACGCTATTTGCAAGATACTGGGGAAAAAAAAAGGTTTTGAACATAGAAACAATTGTGGACATGAAATATTTCATCATTCTAAATATATGCTTGTTTATGTTAAAAATATGGATATCTCACGGTAGTGATGGTAAGTTTCCACACAAACTGTGTCTTTAAATTTTTTTTTTTGTATTTCTGTTTTTATAAGATGAATAATATGAAGATCATAACAAAATTTCAACATCTATACACTTTTTTGCATATTATGTTACACAAATATAGTAGAATGCGGTTAAAAAGACAATATCGGAAAGGGATCAATTTGTTCATAATAACCGTTTGTTCCAACTTATCGTATTCGACATATTATATGATTTGCCTCGATACTTACAAATTCCGTTCAATTACGAAGTTGGTTCGGTTAACCGGGTTTCCCATTAGTCAGATTCGATTGAACGTACCTATAAACGTATTGAATGTACGCCGAGTAGATCTTTTCTATTTGTCATAATGTTATTGCTTTGTGCACCCTTTTTATTCTCCAATGATAGAGACTCTCTTAAATATTTGATATACAGACAAGGTTACAGTTTGTGTGGAAACAAAAACTCAAGATCGGCACCAGAAATGGTCCACACAGGCAGGGAAAAAGCCAGGCATCAATATTTTTAGAAAGAACATCAGAATGAAATTCTATCAAAGACCAATGACAGAGAGATTGGAGAAAGAAGGTTAACATATCTTGTGTGGTGCACTAGAGGTCAAGCAGACCAAAGGATAGATGAACTTTAATGAGAAGTTGCATAATTACCTTGGCTAACTGATGTCTTAACAAGAATATCTAATTGATCTCATTGTTTTGAAAAGGGTCAATCTCTTATTCAGTCCTCTTAAAAAATAAAAAATAAACACATTTCGGTAAAAAAAATATTTTTTAAAAAATTCCTTTAGTAAGTAATCAATATCCGTAGTATATTACTGCAGTTCCCGCGATAATATTAAAACCTACTTATTAATTATTGTTGTGTTTAACTTACCATGGAATTACATGCATAATAAACATATTTGTTTCCCTTTTTAAAAAAAAGGGAAATGTATTGAGTAAGACAGGACTTACATAACGTAGCAATAAAAATGTAAAAAATAATCTTTTTTTTAACAAAAATCTAAGCCATTTGCATAAATGTGTTAAAAATATAATAAATGGTCATCTCTCCTACTAAGGAAATACTCATGTTTGTTACTGTTAATAGTAAATAGTTATACAAGGTGTGTATTTTTATGAAAAAACTTCTTTTAAAAGCGATTCAAAAACTTAGATATTTCGCTTTTAAAAACGAAAAAAAAGCCTTTTCATCGGAACAATCGGTAATTAGAATATTATGATGTCAGATTTTTACTATATGTTCTAGTTTACGAGATGTAAACGGGAAAGACGGACAAACAGACAGACAGACATTTCACATATAACTGATAGCTTTTTTTTCCCTTTCGGGGAACGCTCAAAATAGTCTCGAACAGCGTTATTAATCAAAGTTTTCAATGGACACCAGTGGCGTAGCTAGGAATTTGGGGGTCCGGTGATCTTCACCTCTTTACGGGCCTCTGCATTTTGACATTCGACATTATGACATTAGATAAAGGCATAATATTTGATGAAAAAACAAATTTTGGAGACTCACTTGAACCCCCTCCCCCCACACACACACTTTGGGCAACGCCACTGATGGACATTTTTCTAACGATCCGTCTGTAACGTAAACGTAGCATATAAAAACAGCAAAAAATAAATATAATAATAGAATTCTAGAAGCATACAAATGTAATAATAATTAGAGCTGCCTTATATTTATATTGACCGTAAAACACTAAACATTTTTTCGTTTTGGGAAGGATAGTATTTGATCCTAATTATTTTTCTAAATAAAAAATAAAGAGTCCACTAAATTATTGTTTTAGAAATGGTGTACACTTTTATGTATATAAGATATAACATACAATATGGGAAAGATGACAATAAAAATGTAGTTTTAGAAGTATACAAGATAAGATCGTGAGTAGCATGAGCTCCTCTTTATTTTTTACAGCATCTTAAAACATTTATTGTTTATTTCATTTTTAAGTTCCAACTCAACCCTCACCCCCCCCCATCCATAACACCTATTTCAAGCTTGTTAAAAACCTTGCTAAAATATAATTTTAACAGTGCACTCAGTTCAAAGCCAATGATAAAGGCCAGAATGACGTGTTTTTTTTTTTTTTTTGTAACACTAAGCCAGATTATTTTTAAAAGACTAAATAATAAATTGAAAAAAAAGCAATACTATTTTTTTTTAATATTAATTTCATTGAGACCCACTATTTTTTTACAAAGCTTAGATCTATATCAACTCACTCTGCGTTAGTGGATTCGACTTATAAATTGTCATTATGGGTTAAAATTGAAATTTTTGAGCAATATTCACAATACACGAAACAATAAAAAAATATCAATAAGTTAATCAATCATTGGTGAATAATTATTTTTGCTTTATACAGATAAACAATGTAACATTTAGAGATGTAACAGTTATTGGGCGTTGCTTTCCCATATATAAGCTTTGTTTAAAATGTATTTTAAAATATTTTACTCATTAAAATGTATTTCACTCTGGCTCATTATTTCTGTTATACGTGTTCGCTTAAATTAGAACAAGATAACTTCTGTAGTATTGACCAGGCCTGCACCTACCAGTGTCACTGTGAGGACAAATGTCGTAAAGATGATGGCAAGTGCCCATATAAAGCTCAGTGTGACAAGGGCTGGTTCGGACCCCGATGTCAATATCGTAAGTACAGGCTCTGATTTTAAAGACTCACTTCGCTTAATACTATAATTTAGTTACAAAGCAAAGTCGATGTTAAATCTAATTTATACTATAAGCTCAAGGTACAATATCAAACCTGATTAATTAATCATGAAATCTCTTAAACCAGTGGTGCCCAAAATACGGCCCGCGGGCCAGATTCGGCCCGCGACGTGGTTCCATCCTGTCCGCCGAACCTTCGGCACAAAGTGTAGAAAATCCCTTCCCTAAAATTGAAAAAAAAAAAGAGTAAAAAATGTATCTTTGCCTACGTTAGGCCCTCACTTTTTCTTTGAATAATTTGTACCATGATCATTTACTATTCTACGTTAATGAAACGGGAAAGCCAAACCACAAGTAGACTCTGGATGTAGAAGCAACCAGGACAAGTGAAAGGATCTTTTCTTTTTTGTGGAACATAATAATAAGCCAACATATTTCATTTGTAAACGTGCCTATTTAAAAAAAAAACAACAACAACATATTAACGGCATTCTTGCTTTGAGCATTGTTAAACAACGCCTAGAGATTAGAGAATTGAAAGAAAAATTTACCAAAAAAGAGACAAGACAAAGAGTCGGTGGTAAAGGTATCTACACTGATATTTTTAAGTAGAGACACGGAGTCGTTTTCCGACGCGTAATAACAAAGATAAACTTCAACTATCTCATTACTTAGTGTAAGTACTATAGGTAAATGGATGTGGCAAAATATGTAGGTCACAGCTGGGACTGCACAGCCACGGGAAACAGTGTATTCCTAAATAATCTTCGGATTCGAAGACAAGCCTATAGGTCAATTGTTTCAGGTAACTTAATTTCTTTTCTGTACATTTTCGGTCATGTGGCCCGCGACACGAGTGTCGGAAATGAAATTGGCCCGAAGGTCGAATTAGGTTGGCCATCACTGTCTTAAACCAAGAAACTAAATCACTTTCACATGACATGTCTAAGAAAAATACTAAATGTCAAATGGCAAGACAGAATGCCAGATACTGAAGTCCTTCAAAGAGCGGGTTTGAAAAGCATCCACACAATCCTGATGCAGTCCCATCTGCGATGGGCAGGACACGTGTGCAGGATGGAGGACCACCGCATCCCAAAACGTCTCATGTATGGCCAACTAAGAGAAGGAAAGCGCTCGCAAGGTGGTCAAAAAAAGCGCTACAAAGACACCCTCAAAGCTTCTCTAAAGGAGTTCAACATTGACCCAGGCACCTGGGAGACAGAGGCACATGACAGAGTATCATGGCACTGCGCTGTGAGATCCGGCGCACAGGTTGCTGAGGAAAAAAGAACAACGCTGGCGAAAGAAAAACGCCAGAGAAGGAAAGCAAGGCAAACGACACTAGCTCCAGCTGGAATTACCTGCCCAGAGTGCGGCCGAACATTCCGGGCTCGCATAGGTCTCACCAGCCACATGAGGAGGCACAAAACCCCAGTGCAAAGCCCTCAGCCCACTGGATGACAAAGTGGTCATCATCGAACCACGATGGACGAACTATAAAAAAAAACAAAGAAAAACTATAGTACTTAAACGCACGAAATTTTGAACAAGGGTTCCTTTTACCTCTTTTGAGCTCACTAAAAAGGGTTTTTAATAGATTCACTACTCGAGGTGCGCTTTTAGAGAAAAACGTAAGCTTTCTTTCTTTGTTTTTTTTTTTTTATTTTCGGTATTTCCACAAAGGCCGCAGTCTACATTGTAAGAGATCCATTTCATTTGTGACAATGGGTAACCCATTTCTGTTATAAACATCTACAACTGATATGGCAGCCATCTTCTTCGCCAGAAACTCTATTTAAACCTACTAAACTAGATGTACGAAGGCGGGGTGGCTGAGTGTGGAAAGCGACGGGCTCGTTAACTTGGGGGCACAGGATTCGATTACTGATGAAAACTAAGACTTTAAATTTCAGAATCTTGAATGTGGCTCTGTCTAGCTCTAATGTAAAACCTGAAGTTAGTTGAGGAAAGGTAAAGCTTCTTGGTCGTTGTGCTCGCCACACGACATTCTCATTAACTGTGGGCAACAAAAAAAAAACTTTACATTTTTACTTTTTTTTTTCAAAATAGATCTACTAGTTAATTATTTCGCGCAGAGCCGGATTTATAGGGAGAGCAGGCGTGAAATTACTCAGGGGCCTGCACATGCTTGAATCGGCCATTAGTTGATGGCCTAATCTTCATTACTTTCTACATCGGATATGTCAGTCCTTTTCCTCGTCTGTGACGCCTTTTTAAAGCTACCAAACTACTACTAGTTTAAACTATCTCGTGTATCGTAACACAAACAACAAATTCAAAGTAATAGCAAAGTGTATTTGGACGCGACATAACTTTCCCAATTTAAATTTATGAGTGAGTCTGGTGTGTATGTACATTTTGGTTGTTTTTTTTTTTGTATAGTTACCATCTTTTATTTGGTGTAATGCAATAATTGTTAGACAGATTTCCTTACAGACAATAAAGATTAGAATTAGTATTTAATGATTGTTATGTGCATATAGCTCAGTATTCACATGTCCTAACCATGCAATTAAATGTTAGTTGTTCACCCATGAACCAGAAGGTTAGTAAATATTCTTTAAATACTTATAAATATTAAAAATGTAATACTAATAATGACCTCCTAACCCTGTGGTTCCCTTGGCTGTGTTGGGCAAGTGATGGTTTAGTATTAAAATATCACCTAAAGAAAACAAAATCAAAGCCGAAAATCATTCACTACATTTTGACCCCCCCCCCCCCGGGGGGATTTCATTTCAGGGGGGGGGGTTGAACCCCTACCCCCCTGGCAACGCCCATGGTCTGTAGGCTTGGTAGATATATACTAGATGATCCACGTTGAGAGATTTATTCTCTTTGAGTTTATTTGATGACCTACATAGTAAATGTAGCGTTCCCCTTTCAGATCTTGAGGTCTATAGAACAGAAGATATAAAGGTTATCTGTTTCTGTTGCCTACAGTTAACGAGGCTGTCCTGTGGCCAGCACAAAGACCAACCGCCTTTACTTTTGCCCAACTAATGTCAGGTACCGCGTCTCCTGGTGTCCTATTTTCTCAGGAGCCTCGTTCATTGTTCTCGAACGTCTAGGGTTCGAAAACTGCCTGATGACATTCCACGCCGTTCTTCGGTACGGTTGGGCAAGAATGTCATTTTCTTCATAATGTGAAATAACACCCGAAACATGTAAAACATTTGACATTTTACAAACATGATAATAACGCAGATTAGAAAGTATAGGTACATTCATTTTTGTGATTGTTGGTAGAATGCAATTCATCTCTTCTGATACTTGTGCTAGATAGAGAGACATATATAGATAGATATATAAATAGATAGATAGATAGATAAATATATAGATAGATAAATAGATAGTTAGATAGATAGATAGATAGATAGATAGATAGATAGATAGATAGATAGATAGATAAATATATTGATAGATAAATAGATAGTTAGATAGATAGATAGATAGATAGATAGATAGATAGATAGATAGATAGATAGATAGATAGATAAATATATTGATAGATAAATAGGTTAGATAGATAGATAGACAAGTATAGATAGATTAATAGATAGATAGATATATAGATAGATAGATTCATAGATTCATAGATAAAGAGATGTAATTTTATTTTGTGTTCAATGACTTTGTGCTTATTTTTTTTTTAAGTTTATCTTTAATGTATCCCTTTTTTACCTTTTATTTCTTACTAGTCGACCTGCGGCATAGCATACGCCGCTATTTTGAAGGGAAGGCTTTAGGCACTGCAACATATAAGACCGCAGTGGGCCCCGCACTGTCTTTGGACCCGAGCTAATTTTTAGGTGTATAAATTATTTAATTTAACCATTTTATAACATATAACAGATTTCCCGAGGCCTCTTGATTTACCAGGAGCCCCTGGAAAGCTACTGAAATGTTATTAAATATAGGCCTACGAAAAAGTCCTGGAAATCTCTAGAAATTATTAAAATCTTTTGTAAAGTAAAAGTAAAGTAAAAAAAAAAATTCGGAAAAGAATTATGCTATTTTGCATAGACATAAATAAATATTGACTGGCCAATAAGAGAATTTTATGAAATAAAAATTTGTACATTGCAATTGTGTGTATTTTATTTTATGTCTATAAATTGTGTTAAATCTATAAGGCTGAAGATCATGCAATTTTTTAATTTTTCATAATTTGGAAATCCAAATTCAATAGTAGATATACATTTTTCAAGTAACATGAAGTTATTTACTTTTTCCAGTCTTTATTTATATATTCCTATGCTATTTTGTGAATGAAAATAGACTGGATTTCGATACACCATTTTCCATTCACACCATGCTGTGCCATGGGATTTTCCCATCTACTTGTTATAAGTAAAGCGAATGCGTGAATTCATAATTAAAGAATTCTATGAATGGAGCTAAATATGGCTAATTGACCTTAATTTAAGCGATATTTAAGAATAGAGTTGCTCTCATGTAACAATGCTTTCGAAAAACAAATTTAAATGTTTATTTGATTAAAATATGAAATGAATGGACTATAATTAGTATGTTCATGTGATAAAGCATAACACTATCTTTGCGAAGAGAAGTTCTATAATCTTAGAGTTGAATTCGAGTTTTAGATCTAGATCTAGGAACAGAGAGATGAGTTACCTTTCGTAATCATATCTAAAGAATGAATGTGCGTAATTTGTGCTATTAATTAAAGTACTTCTAAAGTGAAACCTGAGAATATACTCTATCTGTGTATTATTTTTCTAGTTTTAATAGTCTTACGACACAATAATCTGGAAATACTTTTAATACAATGACAAATTGGGAAGAAGAGACTTATATACACCACTTTCATTCACAAAATAGTGCGGATTGGGATACACTATTTTCCATTCACACCATGCTGCGCTATGGGATATTCCTTTTTACTTGTTGCTTGTTGCTTCTTACTAGGCTGAAGTTTTGAACTTGTAACTTAGAGAATTATATATATATATATAGATTGGATAAACACTTCAGGTTTTCTAATTTTATTATTGTTATTATACATAGCGGAATGACTGGTGTAGAATAAAACAATTATTATGTTCACAGAAGATTTGGCTAACTCGCTAGGAGCAACGTTTATTACCCATCCCCTCAACACTGACATAGGATGGTTGACAGATGGTAATGACACTACATGTAACACCAACAATAAACTTGAATCCATAAAAGTGAAGTGGACAGAGTCAAGCTCCATACCTCTGACCTGGACGAGGATAGTGGTATCCGACCCTGGTCTGTTTAATCGTCACAAAATAAAATCTTTTTTGTTAACATACTATTGAAGATTTATTTTTTCCCATGGCGATAAATAGATAAATGGTAATCTTTTTGGCGTATTCGGTGTATAGGATTATAGATGTGTTGTTATGTCATTCCCTCATATAGGGTGGACGCTTATCTCGAAGATGGGAGCGCGGTGGTCGAATGGTTAAGCTCTTGGCCTCCGTACCTATGGTGCTGGGTTCGCGGTGAAGACTGGGATTTTGAATTTCGGGATTTTTAGGGCGCCCTAGAGCCCACCCAACTATTAAATGGGTAAATGTGGTTGGTAGTTGTGTTGGCCACATAACACCCTGCTCGTTAACCGTTGGACAAAGATACAGATGACCTTAACATTCTCTGCCCCCAGGTCTGAAGGGGACAGTTTACTTTTACTTTTTTTTTTGGGGGGGGGGGGGGGGGTAAGGCGCGGTGGCTGAGCGGTAAAGCGCTTGGCTTCTGAATCGGGGCTCCCGGTTAGCTGGAAGTTACTATATTAAGAGATCAACTAAATGCTGCCAAGAAAGCTAAATTTAACTCCCATATTCAGAAACTAAATAAGATCTACAAAATTAAGATTGCCTTGATAATAAACGTTTTTATCTGAATCATCCAGCAGGGATGACGATATTTAGGCCTAATGGAATATTTATTAATAGGACATATAAGTTTAACACTACACCTAAAGTTTTCATTTAGAACTCTTTAAGATATAGTCTAGATCTACTTCTAGTTATAGAATCTAGATGCAATCTACATCAGATTTATGTAAAATATAAGCGACTCTTATAAACTTTAATAAAATTAAAGCGACTTTCAATTTTCTCAGTTATTGCCTGATTTCAGTAATACCGCTGACAACACCATGTTGGCTCTAGACCTAGATAGTATCTTGGGAGTATATGGGAGTTAAATTTAGCATTCTTGGCATCATTTTTTTAATTTAGTTGATCTCTTAATACAGTAACTTCTAAAATTAGATATCCCGAAGTAATACCAAGAAATATGATTCTATCTCTTCCCCTCCCTCACGAT
>JADKLZ010000130.1:3407969-3421605 GCA_021533235.1 Biomphalaria straminea | reverse complement strand
GCCTTGAAAAGCCGATGTTCTACGCAACTGCCACTTCTCTTTTATGAATTGGTAACTTATATAGTAAATAGCCTGCTCATATGTTCCAACGAAACAAAATGTGGCATATTAAGTAATTCAAGACATAATTAATTGTCTTAAATTAGGTCTCATTTATAACATTATAAAATGTCTTAAATTAGGTCTCATTTATATTGCATACTAATTTTTTTTTTCTTTAAATACTGCTTGCATAAAACATTTTAAAAAATTAGATTTTGAGCTTTTAGCAAAACAAAAATGTAGCCGTTGCATCAGAACTTTGAATGATCTATATTATCGTGATGTCAGATTTTCATTTTCTCTTCTACTTTCTGAGCACTAAACGGGACGGACGGACAGACAGACAGACGGACAGACAGACAGACGGACAGACAGACAGGCCACCTAAAACTAAGAGCGTCTTTTACCCTTTCGGGGGCCGCTAAAAATATTATAACTACCTCTAGGGTCCCTTGTATCTTTTACTTTCATGTCTTCTGTCCTGTGTCTTTCCGTCCGTATGTCACGTTTCACTGTCACCAGATAATAAAAATATGACTTTACGATATTTAGCAGTTTGCACATTTAGGTACGAAGACAACATTTTATCACCTTAAAGAAAACATTTCACCGTTCTTGTGAATTGTATTTAAATAAAATATGTAATTTTAAAATAAAAATTACAATATTTTGAAAGGTTAGGCAAGAAGGAGACGCACAATTTTGTAAATTCTATATGCTAAGAAAATGTGTTTTGTTATTTCCTAAAACAAAATTCGAAATGGTTCTTTATAAACTTTACGATAGAGAAGGATTTATTTCGCTTACCCAGACTAATCCCTAGCTAAATAAATCAACAACCATTTATCATTTAATTACAAAGCGTCAAGCTATGCTCACACTAAATATATCTTCATTAAAAGTGCCATTAATAGTGCTATTTAGTAACTACAGTATCAGCCTGCCAAATACTTCAATCACGTCGGCAATAATTTGACCCCTGACACGTGCTTATTAAATAAAAGGAGTTAGGATTTTGATTGCAGAAATATTTGACACGTTCAATTTGTATAAAAGGAGTAAGAATTGTAGATGCTGATAGCATGTACCTTATAGATTTTTACATTTGTGGTAAAACTATCTAAACCATCGGCGTGGTGGTGACATTAGGTATCCCAAAATCCTGAAGGGTGTCATATAAATATTTCCTTCTGATACTGTCATAAGCCATTTTATAGCCTATGAAGAGTTGGTGGATTGGTATGTTGTATTCATGGCATTTTTCTAGTATACATCTTAGTGTGAAGACGTGATCAGTTGTGGATTTATTAGGTCTGAAACCACATTGGTAGTCACCTAAAATTTCTTCTGAATATTTTCCAAGCCTCTTTGTTATAAGCCTAGACAGGATCTTATAAGTCACATTTAGTAGAGATATTCCTCTATAATTACTGCACTTAAGCTTGGATCCTTTTTTGTGTATTGGGGTTATAAGAGCAGTTTCCCATTCTGTTGGTATTACTTCTTCTTCCCAAATTCTTGATATTAGTCTGTGTATTTGGGAATGTAAGTCTTTCCCTCCAAATTTAATTAGTTCTACTGTAATTTCGTCCTCTCCTGGTGCTCTGTGATTCTTCATGGTCTTTATTATTTCTGATGTTTCAATAAGTGTTGGTGGGTTCACTAAGGGATCTGGTCCTCCGTGTGGCAGTTCATATTCTCCATTGTCTCCGCTGGAGGGGAGTTTAAAGTCAAAACCCTTTTTGGCATCGCTCATATAAATTGAATGTGTAATTTGCTTTTTTTTTTCAAATTGAAGAGATATTTTTTAACTTCAAACCCCTCTGAGGGAAGGTAAAAACTCAAAACCCCCTATGGCTACGCTCAAAGCATTTTTAGTGTGTTTTAGTTAGTACAACTTGGAGTCCTCAGAGCAGGTGGGAAGAGGCTTCAGAAATTGCCAGTCACAGAATTTTGGGGAAACATCTTGTCGTCAAGTGTGCGGGAGGGTCTAAAGTCAGTAAGATAAGGTTTTTTTCAATACCGGAAATAGTGCTTGGCGGCGAGGCTTCGCCTTGCGGCCAAGGGGGAGACTCTACAATTTTACCATTAACTCCAGGAAGAACATATTCTAGGGCACAATGAAGGCCTTCGGAAACAATGAAGCTATTAAAGATTAATTATGTACACTTACATACACACACACACACACATATAAATATATACTCATATTAATATTTTTTTTTATTTTCGCCGGGGGGGGGCAGGAGGTAGAAAATAAATCCCCCCCCCCCAAAACCCTCCACGAGAAAAAATCCTGGCTACGCCCGTGATCTAAACCTACCTGTCAGACTGCATCAATCACCAAACTCAGACCGAATCTGAGTTTGTGTATAAACATAAACTCTCTTTTTAGCGGCCCCCGTAAGGGGAAAAAGCCGCTTTTAGGTTTGTGCAAAATGTCCGTCTGTCCGTCTGTCCTTCTGTCCGTCTGTCCGTCTGTCACACTCAGGGCGCCAAAACTAGAAGAGATACGAAAAATATTTTTTCACCATTAAATGCGGCTTGAAAAGTTTAGGTGCATCGGCTACTTTTAGTTTTCTAAAAGCAAACCATTTAATTTATAAAAATTATTATGCAAGCGATTTTTTAATAATAAAACACCAATTGTGAAGCAATTACGTAAATTTAAGGGAGGAAATGTTACTATATGAAATGCTCTTGGCATGTAGATATCACGCACATTTTTTAAAATGAATTTATGTCTGTCTGTCCGTCTGTCCGTCTGTCAGACTCAGAGCGCCAAAACTAGAAGAGATACGAAAAATATTTTTAACCATTAAATGCAGCTTGAAAAGTTTAGGTGCAATGGCTACTTTTAGTTTTCTAAACGCAAACCGTTTAATTTATAAAATTAATTATGCAAGCGATTTTTTAATAACAAATAACCAATTCTAAAACAATTACGTAAATGTAAGGGAGAAAATATTACTATAAGAAATGCTCTAAACAAGCAGATATCACGCACATTTTTTAAAATGAACTTTTAGCAGCGGCTTTCGTGTACTAGCGTAAAGACCGGAAATGACATGATTCTAAACTAATTTCTTAAATTTTAAAAAAAATCAGATTTTTAAAAATAAAATTGTATAATGCCCCCATTAAAATGAAACTAACATATTTTTGTGCGCTTTTTCTGTTGGTTGGTCTGTCCGTCACGGTTAGAAAAAAACACTAAAGGCTTTTGAAAATATGATTTAACCTTTACTGTTCTTTTAGAAATATTGCGATAATTTAAGGATGGGAGCATACAGGAATTGAGCCAGGGACTTAATAGGAACATCTGAAACATCTTGCGAATAGGCGGATCTGACAGGGATCCGACTCCGATGGGGGCCGCCTCTGAGTTTGTGTATGACACAAACTCTCTTTGTAATCTTGTTTTTTGTTCTTATTTATTTTAAAAAATACGTATGTATAGACGATTAATGTTTAGTGCTCCATATAAAATGAAAATGACTACATTAAAAAAAAAAAAGATTTATTTACTAAATCATTTATTTTATTTTTGTTTACTATTTACGTATTTGCTAATATAATAAATTTAAATGCTTTTTTTTAGCTAATTTAGATAGTATGTACTTTCCGGACGTAATTCGAACATTTGACAGTAATAAAGATGTCGCTGGAGTTTATCAGGTTCAGAACAAACCTTTAGGTCAAGTCTTTAACGTCAATCTGAATGGTAGTGTGAGCCAGACAGTCAACTTCATCTATTTAAGTCTGCAAGGTGAAGAGCGCTCTCTTATACTATGTGAAGTTCAGTCGTTCGGAGGTTAGTATTATAATGATATTAATGTATCTATTGCGTTCGCTACAAATAATTTTGTTTAAGTAAGACAGAGTCAAAATATTGTTATAACCCTATTTGCGGCGCAAAAGGGTTAACTAAGTGTGATCAGCTGATATTTTTGACACAGGCCAGCAAAACAGTTTAGCGTGCTACATCGAAGGGCAAGGCTTGAACTTTGACGTGACCACTGTTATGGTCATCTGATCACAGGCCTACGTGTACGAGAGACACTGTGTAAAGGAGGGCAGTTCGCGACTGTTAGTCTGGCTATGAAATCGGTCCTGGTTGGGTCCTCAAGTGTTGTGTTCGAGTCCAAGAAGAGAAAGAGACAGTAGAATTTTGTACGGTAATGTACAGAGTAACATTTTAGCTGTAGTACTTTATTGTGTTTCCAATTGTGACATATTGGCTGTTTTATTTGACCACTATTAATTAAAGTAGCAGATTATTTGGAGCTCTTGTTGTCAAGTTTTGATGTATTGTGTGTTTAGCTGTGTTTACGGAAAGCCTGAGATAAGAGAGAGAGAGAAACGTAACAATATTAAAAGAGGGCTTTTGCAATTAAAGTAAGCACATTTTCGACAAGCAGGAAAGAAAAAAACACAACGTAATGATGTTTACAAAGTAAACATTTTTTTTAGTTTTAGAGTTAGGGTAAGGATTATGTATGTTAAAACCTAAATAATCGTTTTTCTCATTTTTAGGGCGGAGCTGTGGATGAGAAGTAAAGCGCTTCGCTTCCGATCCAGGTTTGCGGGTTCGAATCCTGGTGATTATTACTTTCGGGATCAATATGGCGCCTTTGAGTCCATCCAGTTCTAATGGGTACCAGACATAAGTCAGGCAAAAGTAAAGGCGGTTGGACGTTTTGCTGGCCACAAAACACTCAAGTTAACCAAGGGCCACAGAAACAGATGACCTTTTACATCCTCTGCCCCACAGACCACAAGGTCTGAAAGAGGAACTTTACTATTTAAATATATGTTTAGGTTCTAGCTATCTTTTCAGTTACTATAAGGTTAAAGCAACAGAGTTGTGCCTTCTGATTAAACGTCACCAACACAAATAACCATTATATGTATAAGGCCGTAATGTGATTTTGACCAAAAATAAGCTTCACTAAGAGCAATGAACTTAGTCAAATAAATTATGTCATATAATCAGACATAAAGACATAATAACACAAAAGAGCCCCCCAAAAAATGTCCGCATAATATAAATTATATATATATATATATATATATATATATATATATACTAGCTAAATTTTACCCGGCTTTGCTCGGGTTTTTCTTTCTACAAATAGCATACATGAGGTCCCTTTGAATAATCAATTTTTTTCGCCCCAGGTGTAATTTTTCCAATACATCTTTTTTTTTCGTGGCATAATGAATCTAAAAAAAATAAAAGTAAAAAGTTGAATAGGTGACGTTTTATTGCATAACCTGTTAACACAAATAGTTTTCTCAATACCCATTTTATTTTTTACCAGTCCAAAAGGTAGGCTACAACGTTTGGAGAAACCACATATGTTTCAAATAATAATAATAAAGATAAGATAAGATAATTTTTATTGATCCAATTTAATGGAAATTCATTTTGATTACAATTGACAACCTCAGCGTAACTACTGTACAAAAAACAATATTGATGAAAAATTCCAACAACATTAACATACGAAACACATACACATTCACAACCAGCGCTTTATGAATTTGACTTCTAGATATATGTACTTCTCGATGTCAACAGCTGATCTCATTATAAAAAGCAATGATAAACCTTTTTTTTCAGACGGAAATATACACAATTTAGCAATAATAGCATAATACATTCACATGATGGCCCGTGTCTTTCCATAGCCGAGTAGGCCTAATTTTGTAGATTAATAGCTTATGGTAGATTCTTACTATCCCAGTGAGAAAATTGTCACATGCAGACGATGTTTAGTAAAAGTTTATATTTATTGCTAATTTCCCAAAGATATCTGCACATTTTTCCCTTTTTCCTTTACAAAAATGTATAATAGTTGAACGTTATATTTCTTTCGAGAGAGACAGATCCATGTAATAGCTTGTGATCAAATTAGTCAATCACAATGACTAAAACACTTTTGAGTTTGTGTTGACGTAGATCAACACGCTAACGTAAAGCCATTAACTTTGATAAAAAGTAGATATCTCACTCTCTCTATAGATTTACATATGTTTCTTTTATTCAACTATTTAAGCTATATGAGGTAGGCCTAATAAGTGGCCTTATTGTTCCTACCAATAGTAGTTTAAATGTTTTACTGAAGAATATTGTAGATCTACAATCAGTAAAGATATTGAGCTCGCTGTCTTGTTTATTTACGTTTTATAAATTATTGAATACACTCACGTCTGAAACTGAAAAGTTATTTTTAGAAATATAAGAGTTCAAGCCTCCAAATGAGATAAAAGTAGTTTATTATATCTAGGTCATCAATGAAATGAAAGCTTTTAGATCTAATTTTAAAATAGTTATTGTTAATTAAAAGTATAGTCATGTATATAAGAGAGTAGTCTATATTGAATTCTCATTAATTTAAATTAAAAAATAACGCAAAATAGAGCTTAATTATTCAATTTATTGTTCAAAGGTCAACATCTGTTTTTATTTTTGTGTAGCTATGTAAGTTCATGACCCCTTGACGCGTCTCCTTGGTGACCTCAATACGCAACGATACAACAACAATACAATAGATCTAGCCTATATTTTAAAAGCAAATCATACGCGTGAATGTAATTGTTTATGTAATATTGTTAGTTTAATTTTGTATAGCTCTTGAATCCTAACAATTTGAATGCCACAGCAATCTAGTCAATAAATAAAAACTTGTGTGACACATTAGCATGTAAGATTTGACCTAGATCTAGATACAATAACGGTGTTATCAGGTCTAAATGCGCATAAGTAAGTAAATCTGAAAGAAAAAAAAAAGTAAATTAAAAATAAAGATTTAAAATTAAACCAAATCGGTAGTTGTAGGTTTAAATGTTATGAAAAAATACAATAAAAAGTAAATTGTATTATGTATATAGTTTATTACTTAAATAATATGTATTTATAATGCGCGATATTATAATTATGACCTATGACGTTCATTTCATTTGTACCACTGCGCGACACATGTAGATTTAGACATGGCTTGTGACCTAGTTTTTGTTAGATACAATAGTCTAATAGAGTTGGTCAACTTTATTTTTTTTTAGGGTCTTAAGTTTGTTTTAGGACTACAATACATACACTACGGCCTAAGTTGGTACCCAAGAAACATTTCTGCCAAGTTTAATGAAAATTGGTCACGCGGTTTTGATTTCCATTCGATACATACATACATACATACATACATACATACGCTAAACATTCAACTTTATATATTAAGATATATATATATATATATATATATATATTTCAATGTCAAATTCTTTCGTACCATAAATCGATGTCCAACTAAGGTTAAAATAACAAGATTGATGATGGGTTAGATTTGATAGTTTCGACAACCAGGCTTCAACCATTCCCACAGACACGCGGGCCGCGTGTTTGTGACCCCTGGCCTAAGGTTAAAAAGTTGTTTGTGTGGCCAGCACATTAAAAAACCGTCTTGACTTTCCCCAGCGTATGTCAGGTAGGACAGGTACCCATTAGAGCTAAGTGGACTTAAGGGTGTCTGAGAACCCCTTCCCCCATTCAATCCCAGTCCCAGTTTTCAACAGAATTCGAATTCGAGAGCCGTCGATATAGAGGTTAATAACTTGACCACTCAGCCACCCAAACCCTATTAGCGTATTCCATATAAATCTTTAAATAAGGTTTAAAATAAATGATTTACCTTAAATTGTTTATCTATAATAAACGAATGAATATATCATATTCCTTTTAACTCTCCTAATTAACTATACCATCGTTGATTTAACCCTATTAAATTATATTAATTTTGGTTTTAGAAAGTAAAACGTGTGTTATATAAAATGAGTATGCATTTTCCTATAAATATATACCAAAATTAAGGTTTTGTAATTAAAAACAAAAATGATATTGAAGCTTAATCATAACAGGGTAGAATATACAAATGTGAAAAATTAACTTCGCTGTGAAAACGTGGAAAAACAAGTTACGGAGTTAAAGAGTTAAAATGCTGTTTTTTTTTTTTCTCAGAGTGTCCATCAGGATATTGGAGTCTTCCCTGTAATAAACAATGTCCACCTTCTTGTCCTGACAGTTGTGATAGAGATAATGGAGCATGTAACACTGTATGTATTGGATACAGTAATCCACCGCAGTGTGATGCAGGTACTACTGTTGCTAGTCTCGATATCAGATATTAAACTTATTGCTAATTCATGTGTACCCAGAAAGCAGTGTCCTAACTAAGGTTTTTTGTGGGGTGCGGACGTTTTTACAAAAACAAATCGTTTTTCTTTGGTATGTCAAACAAGGAAAATAAATAGTATTTGACTGAAGTAGTGATAAAATCTGAATTATTTCTTTTTCCAAGGAAAAATATATTGCAATTTTAAATGTTATCTCAGTTTATGATGGACAGCATTTCAAGAGACCAGGATCATCACGTATCGGGCTCTGTCTTGGTCGTCAATGTATTAAAACAATATTTTCGTTCACTGCATCTTGAGGACTTTGTGGGAACGCAACAAGCTCCCCAGCAATGTCTAGAACGGAAACCCGTGCCCCAAGCGTAATTTACATTTCAGAAACACAAAACATCATTCCACTTGCGTCTTCAACACGCTAAGTATCCAAAGTCTTATCTTACCTTATCTTATCTTATACAATACAGACGTTATTTCAAAAAAAAGACGATGATTACATCCTACGCGTCATGCATTTAGTCATGCATATTAACCACTGACTTAATTAAATTCTGCCAAGTCACTGGTTTTCCTGGCTAGCTCAGGCGGAGACATCATTTGTCTGAGATCCCACTCGTACAATTTATTTTTTATCAAAGTCATTGCGCATTCCGATCTCGGGTGCCGCTCCACATAGTCTTTCCGATATTTCTTGTATGCATTTACTTGTAGACCCGAGTAGTGCAACGTCTTTGGCAAGGTCCAAGTTCGTCATTCTGTTCTGATCTTGCTATGGATTACCAAAGACAGTCTGATTAATTTCTCTCACCGTTATGTTGTCAATGAATAAGATCCAACCCTGACTCACACATGTTATGAACACTGCCTTATAAATATTCCAATGATTTGTGTTTAGATCTAGACTTAGAAGAACGTTTGTGCACATGATGTAATTTGGTTAATTATTGACCGATGGACAAAATTTTCGCTTGACATACTCCTGAGGTCCATTACATCATAACCCACCCACAAAATAATTTTTTGGAACAAAATTCTGACTTCGTGTACGAAGGGGTTATTGTTTCCTAATTTTGTTAATGGAATGTTATGTTATTATTAGAGCTTTTTTATACAGATCTATTTTCATGCTTATAGCATGCTTAGAGCGCTTTAGTCCAAGCTCATTTGTGGACCATTTGTGGGTATCTAGGATAGTTTGTTTTGCTGCCTTAAGGCGCTCAGTAAACACAACTCTGCCCGAGTCGGGTGTCGAACTCGAGCCCCCTTCTAGGTAGCCAAGCCAAGCCAAGTTCAAGCTCACTTAGCCTCTCGACCACCCTTCCATATGTTCCCTACGTCGGCTAACATACTATTATATATTCTCCACCATTTTTGTTCTTTTTTTAGGTGCAGTGCAGGAAGAGTTATGCACATACCTTTAGGGCACAGACCGAAAGTCAAGATAGCTAAATAAACAATCTTATTTACATGTTTAAATTATCAAAGTGTTTGTTGTTTCAGTATCAAATGTTTATTTTAACCCAAAATACAAAATAAATACTTCAAATTGAAGTACAAGTTCTAATTACAGAATGCTCTAATGACTTGTGGGGTATTAACTGTAGTCACAAATGTAGTGTCCAGTGCCATGATATTAAATGTGACTCTCGAACTGGAGGATGCCTTAAGGGATGCAAGCCAGGATATCAATTACCAGACTGTACAAAAGGTAAGAGTTACCAGAGCATGTCTATCAAACTAATAATAGGACACGTATGATACATTTTATCATCGTTACAAAAATATAATAAACAAGATTACAAAGAGAGTTTGTGTGATACACAAACTCAGAGGCGGCCCCCGTCGGAGTCGGATCCCAGTCAGATCCTCCTATTCGCAAGATGTTTCGGATGTTCCTGCTAAGTTTAAAATAATTAACTTCTCGCTGGACGACGGAGGATGGCGAGCAGGGTACAAACCTGCCTTATCTTGATGTTTGCGCACTAGACTTTAGTTCGGATTTATCGTTGGTCCCTGGCTCAATTTCTGCATTCAACCATCCTTAAACTATCGAAATATTTCTGAAAGAACAGTAAAGGTTAAATCATATTTTCAAAAGCCTTTAGTGTTGTTTTTTATCTAACCGTGACGGACACACCAACCAACAGACAAAACGCACAAAAGTATGCTTCTTTCATTCTAATGGGGGCATTAAACAATTATTTTTTTTAAATATGATTTTTAAAAAAGGTTAAGAAATTATTTTAGAATCATGTTATTGCCGGGCTTTCTGCTAGTACACGAAAGTCGCTGCTAAAAGTTCATTTTAAAAAATGTGCGTGATATCCATATGTGAAGCGCATCTCTTATAGTAACATTTCCTCCCTTACATTTACCTTACGGGGGCCGCTAAAAATGGGCTAATTTATGTCTACCGCTAAAAACTTGTTGTAATTCCATGTATACAAACAGCGATGTTCTTGCGAACGCCGGTACTTACTTAGGTACTTCTTATCGTCCGACAGCTACAATTGGTAGGGCATGTGTACCGTTTGGGGGAGGAAGTATGCCTAAGGCATTTTTTTTTGGTGAGCAATAAGCTTTTTGGCGTAACAGAGGTGCCAAGAGACAAGCTGAGGCGCCAACTTGTTTTAACTGACATTGATATGGAAGAGAGCACCTGGTAGCATGTGATTTCAACAAGATACAGCTGGAAGTGACATACAGAAGCTGGATACACATTTGAGACTTTAGGAAAATGTACTGCCGAGGTCAAAGACAAAAAATTTTAATCGACCACGCGCGGACTAAAGTTTTGTCTGCTCTGTTGGATATTATTTTCTTTAAAATTAAAGTTATTACTATTATATTTAAAATATTATGATTATTTCTAAATTTTGTTTTTTTTTCAGCATGTCAAATGGGACAATGGGGAAGGAACTGTACAAGCTCCTGTAGCGAAAACTGTTACGATTCAGCCTGTGACTATCAAAAGGGCAGCTGTTTATTTGGCTGTATTGAAGGATACCGGCTCCCCCACTGTACAGAAAGTAACTATTGCAATATCAAATTTGCACACTTAAGGTCGTAATAGCCACACACTAATTCTTACGCTGACAATGCGCTCACCCATCCAACTTTCAGACCTTGCGATCTATATGCCAAATGTCGTCAAATGTTGATGTTATTCACGGTTAACGAGGTTGTCATGTGGCCAGCACAACGACCAAACACATTTACTTTTCCCCAATTAATATCATGCTCCCGTTAGAGCTGGATGGACTGTTGTTAATTAAAGCCCTTCCCATTGGTAAATATTTAAAAAGGGTGTGGCCTTATACCTTATCAGAATATTAACAAGTCATTCTAACAGAAACATTTGTGACTATTGTCATTGTAACGCTGTTTGATTTGTATTTTCCTTTGTTAATGATATTCAGAAATATATATTTGACATCATTTGTTTCAAGGACTCATGCAATATAAACAAAAAAATTGTTTTTAATTCAATGATAATTATTCAATGTAGTAAAAACAAAAAAAAACAAGGAGAATATTCTAAAATATCATTATAAAAAAAAAAAAAATTATCTGAAGTGGAAGAACTTCGTCCTTAAAACTATATCTACCAATAATGTACAAATTATATCCGTTATCCGACATCAAACAAAATAACGTGAATGTATAAATATACTTAGAGTGCTGTAGTTCTCCCGTCACTCCTATATGCATCAGAGTCATGGACCCTATACTCCCGCCACACCAAAAAGCTAAACTCCTTCCATCTACGCTGTCTAAGGAGTATCCATAAGGTGCGTTGGTCTGACCACATACCAGACACAGAAATTGTAAAGCTGTCCAACATGCACAGTATTAATGCGACAGTAAAAAGGTCCCAACTACGATGGGTGGGACATGTAGTCCGCATGCCAGTAAATCGCCTTCCCAAGCGACTTCTGTATGGAGAGTTATGTACAGGAAAGCGCTCCCAAGGCGGCCAATACAAGCGCTACAAAGACACCCTCAAGAGCTCCCTCAAGGAATGCGGTATCGACATTCATGGCTGGGAAGCACTAGCTCAAGATCGCTCCGCATGGCGAGAAGCTGTGAGTCTCGGAGTCTCAAGTTTTGAAGCAAGAAGAGTGGCCAGTGCGATAGAAAGCAGAGAGAAAAAGCAGGCCCACCTGCAACTGACAAAACTCACCCATGCCACATATGCGGCCGGCTTTTCAAAGCGAAGATTGAACTTTACAGCCATCTTCGAGTCCATAGGAATTGAGAAATGTGCTCATCTTCGAACACGAAGGAGGAGCTATATATATATATATATATATATATATATATATATATACATAGAGTATAAGAAATTCTAATACACCTTTAGATTTAGACTGAGAAAGACGGTTCTCACTATGTTCATGATAATCAATTTTATTTATTGAACTCCAACGAAGACAAGCGGAAATACTCACTGGCGCATGTATATTTAAGATAAAGGTTGTCCACACCAAAGTAGATTTTAGAAGTTATTTTTTTTTTAAATTATAAAGTTACATCTAGATTTTTCCCCATGTGGCCAATTAGCTAGATGTTGTTTTTTTTTTAATAATCTTGTCTAATTCCTAGTAACATCGTTAGAGCCGTTTTCTAGAACGTTTCCATTTTGTCTTTCTAACTTTTGTGTTTTTTTTTTCCAATATAGAGATTTAAAGTTGAGAATATTTGTTTCTATTTTTACCCAATGAGAAACGTCTACAAAGCTATTTCGCTCTACTGTAGCGTAGAGTTGCTCCGCCTTTTTGCTCCAATATACACGAGTAAATATAGAATTACTAGAATGTTTCAAAGGTTTAACTGTTTTTCTTAGCACTGCCTCTATTTCAGCTTGTGTGAACGGAACTTATGGACGAAACTGTTTATCTCGCTGCTCTCCCAGCTGTGCTGACGCTGAATGTGATCCTTTTACGGGATCTTGCTATAAGTGTGCTGTCGGTTACGAGGGACCCAACTGTGAATTAAGTAAGTTATTATAATTATAAGTATCTTCGCTATACCACCTTTATCTATCTCTTAGCGGGTGTGTCAAACCGTTGGTACACCACACATGATCGGACGGTCGTCTTTCTCCAAAATTTTAGATCGAAACCTGAGGGCAAGGCACGTTTTCTAAGTCAATGACTTAAAACATGTATTTTAGGTTTGTTTTTGCAAAGGTTATTATGCATAAGGCGCCGAGTCACATAGCTATGACTGGTTATACCGTTGAAGACTCATTGACCCGGCAACACAATAAATAAACCAAAGAAATAAAAAAGTGGTTTGTGTGTTGGCACAAGTCCTTTAAAGCCCTTGGAGCCAGACCTGGTAACACCCTAAATAAATAGTAGAAATGAAAAAGTGGTTAGTGTGTTGGAACAAATCTAAA
>JADKLZ010000130.1:3391564-3407959 GCA_021533235.1 Biomphalaria straminea | reverse complement strand
GAAATGAAAAAGTGGTTAGTGTGTTGGAACAAATCTAAAAAAAAAAACCCGTGGAGTCGGACCGTGACACCACTTCTCGTGTTGGTGATGTATCAGGCCAAAGTATTATATCACTGGTCACTTTCTTGTATCTTTCGGACTAAAATTCGTCTTAATTTGCGGAGGAGAAAGAAATCGTGGATCATATTCTTTTCAACTGACCAACGCTTGCGTATTTCTGTTTAGGAAGCCATAGGTTCTTGGCCTCAATCGAGACCATTCTTTATAGAGGGCCTAAACACTGACCTGTGACGTCACATCATGTGGGCTGTTGAGGCCTGAGACGTGGCAAAACGCTATTGGTTTAAACTGTTATGACGTTGCAGGCCAGTGATAAGGCCTTGTATGTCGATTGGTGTCGCCATCACTTATTGGAGAGTAGGTCTTTTACAGGACAACATTCTTCTGTCTGCGTGGATTCTTTTACAGTTTTTTTTTCCTATTTCCTATTCTTCGATCAAATTAAAACTATTACATATTGTCGTGATAACATATGAATCAAAGAAACAATTAGAGGTGATTATTTTGTTTTTATTTATAGAAAAAAATGGAGCTAAACCTTTGAATATTTAGAGATATGGCAGTGATTGAACGGTGCCCTGCATTCGCTAAATAAAAAGTTTGTTTTTTATTTAAACTATTTTTCTATATTTTCTTTTTTTTTAATTTTACACAGAAACATTTAGCGTAGAAATGAACAGTTTCCGAATCGGATACGCAGTTGGGACTCTGATTACGTTTCTTATTATCTTAGCCCTATTGATCGTAAAGCCTTATCTGGTCCAGTGGAGAGAGAAATTTGAGAAGCCGTCAATTTATGACCAAGCAGATGCACTCTATCAGGCACGTCACAACTACAACGATACAGGTTGGCATATTTATATATGTTTTTAAATATCTAACCGTGTATACTAAAACAATGTGGTCGCTATTACACCAGAGAAATAAAAAAAAAGTATAATAATTATTTCATTAAGTCATTAATGCTAGTTGGTAAATTAAGAAGAGCTGGGACTTCCCACACGTAAACACCGGTCTGTCTTACATACTGAACGGACCCAGAGATATTGAACACCATCGCAGTTTGGGGTCAGGTGGCCGAACAAATCAACCGGAGACCAGTGGTCTCCCCCCTTTCCTATGCGGCTCCGAAATCTGAAATCTGATTTTCTGTTAGGATTAACTCCCTTAACCATACAAATTACATGGGCACAAGGTTATGGAGCTATAAACTTGTGGCTATGGGTCAGGCTTGTAGGCCATGAATGCCTGACATTTTGGGGCAAAACCTTTTTCAAGACCCTTGCAGATGAGACTGAGGCTGCACAGCTACAGTTTCCGGCTGTCATCTCAAAGAGGAACTTTAAAGGTCTATCTGTGGAGAGGCTGTGTACTGGCAAGGAGACTTACAAATTGCTCCAGTTTCACAGATGCTAGAGATTGATGGAAACCAAAAAAAAAAAAAGTTACCCCGCATTAGACGCTTTATGCATCCATCGGACAAATGTTAATGTAAGTTTGAAACAACCGCCCTTCTGTCTCAACACCAAACGCATCGAGAACATTTGACTTTTTTTTTATTGCGCGAAGAATTCGCGTTTTCCCATATTAGATGATGCCCCAAAATCACAATCAATTTTTGTCTATATATTTCTGGAGATTTGTATGTTTTCTAAAGATTTTAATAATCTCCGTATATTTCAAGCACTTTTTCGTATATTTTTGCAATTATGGTCGTTTAATCTTTTGACTACCAGACGTCTTAATCTTTATAAATTGAGCAATAACGTCTTCTCCAAAGACACTCGACACACATGTATAATAATAATGACTAAAACTAAAATTTACTAAACAAGTAGTACTATGTAGATCGGGAGGATGTTGCTGAGCGGTGAGCATCTTAGCTTCCGATCCGTGGGTCCCGGGCTCGAATCCTGGTGAAGTCGGTGATCTTTCGACACTCAGCTTTAATGGCTACCTGACATTGGTTGGGGAAAAGTAAAGGCGGTTAGTTCGTTGTGCTGGCCACATGACACCCTTGTTAAGTGTAGGCCACCGAAACAGATGAATTTTACATCATCTGCCTTATAGTCCACAAGTTCTGAAAGGGGAACTTTGCCTTTACTATGTAGGTCATCAAATAAAATCAAAGAGAAAAAGACCCCTCAACATTAGCTATAATATGTAAATATTTCCTTCATATGATATGATAATGCAAGAGTAAAGACAATAAAGTTAATATTTATAGAATGGCCTAAACATTTTTCACCAAAGCCGCTGCCCTAAACGACTATTGCGCTAAAAAGGCTAAGTTAAAACGGTTGCGATAAAGCTTACTGCATCGGCTTGAATGATAAATACACAGTTTCTTTTTGTATATCTTTTTTTTTAAATAATGTTACTGGAAAGAACGCAAAAATATATTTTAAAAAATCAATGGCTTTATGATTTTATTTTGTTACAGTTGATGAAGAGAATTATCAAGACACGGAAGACATCTACCAGAACTGTCTCGTCTTTCAGCAGGAGGTAGACCACGGTGCTGAGGAATATCAAAACCTTTCCGAATATGAATTTGTTAAACCGAAATAGCTATCTTTTAACTGTTAATGACAATCTAAATTTATTGTTTTCAAATTTCATATAACAATTATCCGATTTTCAGCTTTTATTTATCTATTTCTCTATTTAGCTTATTTAATCATAGGCAAAACGTAGGTGGAACCTGGATACCAATCTCTTATACAGCTCTAATAATTTTTCAGGAAATGATATAATGTATATTTTTGGGGAAAAAGAAAGATTCTACTCAAGGGAAATTGAGTTTGACGTTACAGTTTTTTTTTTTTAATTATGAAATAAAATTAATTTAATTTTGACTTGAGGACTAAATCTTTAACAGAATTATGTCTTCATGCATATCTGCCCGAAGGCCTTATTCATTAGAGGGTTTAATCAATTAATGTCAGTGAACATTCTGCACAGTATTCCAAGTCTAGTATTCAAGACTAATCATTGGCAGTAGATTTATATACTCCCAAAACCAGGATTTCGTCTCTGAAGAAATGTTAAGAACTATATTATTTGTTATACCAACCATATTTGTGATTTGAAATAGTTGAGTTAAGCATAATGGTTATCATTTCAGACCTTGCGATCTATAGGGAAGATGATGTTAAGGTCATCTTTTTCTTTGGCCAATGGTTGAGTATTATCATAAGTCCAGCACTATGACCAACTGCCTTTACTTTCCCCAACTTAAGTCAGTTACCCGTTTGAGTTGGGTGAACTTAAAGGGAAAGGGGGGATAAGAATTGTCAGTGTTTTTAATGCTAACATTCGTTAGTTATCTAGAGAAAAACTATCACTCTATAAGTTGTATAAATGTGGTATTATCTTAAAGATAAATTAGTTTTTAAATGAATTGTATGTCCATTAAATTCACTTTCAAATTTAACTATCAAATTATTTTTATTCTTCTGATGTTTTATGTTTGTGAGTCGGTGTTGAAGTGTATGTTGAAGTATACGGCTATTACAACATCACAAATTCATCGAATGTTGGGATGATAGTACTTATGTTATGACATTAATTAGATGGTCGCTTGCGAGACCACTATTCTAATTTCTTTTTACACTAAAAAAAAATAACTAATACTATTTCCAGGTGACCCAGCCTCGCTCGGTTGAATACTTTAAGGAAAAGTATTTACCCGAACTTATTTTAGAAACTTTTTGTAAAGATGATCAGGTAAGAATGACTAATCCAAAGTGTAGATCTCAAGTTCTTTTAGTACTAAAAAGACATTAAACAAAATAAAATATTACCCTGCATAATAAGACTGTGTTCATTATTCTAATCTGTCTAGACTGGGAATTGTTAGTCATTTGCTTAAAAAAAAAACAAATACTTAACCTATCAGATTTTTAGATGACATTAAATTTGTGTTTACAAGTCACAATCAATTTTAACAAGGGAACAAAGGTGGAGTGATTCGAGTCATCGGTGAGCTTGTGGTAAGACCATCAAACGTGAGAATATTTATAGCTACTGACTTAGCAAATAGTTTTTTTATATTTGTTTTAGTTATTTTTTTCGGTAGGCTTCAATCGAGCAGATCTACTATTTATTAACAAAAAAGAAAAATTCGCAACCATTTTATTATTTTTAATAATAATTTTAACCCTTAGAACGCGTGTTGTACTTTATAAATCCAAGCAATTCCATTTTGTATGCACTTATCGTAAAACAGCTCAGCAACTTAAGGGTTAATAATGTCAACAAAATTGATCCTCCTGCGTAAAGATTGAGACTTATATTTCTATTACTTGTCAATGTCTTTCTTTTTCTTCCGTTAGTAACTGTGCCTTGTTATTCTTTATCTTCAATCTTTTTTTTTCTTTTAAACAAATCTCTCAATTCATCATACATGTGTCAAGTAACAGTCTTAGGAAATGAAGATTAAAAAGATATATTTTTTTTTTTTTTACAAACTCTTGTGCACTTGACCTTTCTAACGTCAGTACAAGAGTATCTAGCGTTTAATCTTTAAGCGATCTCTGAATCTAAACTAACTATGACTCTCATGAAAATTAACTAAAGAGAAATAAATATCAAAAGTGTTATGACATGATTAAAGATAGGTTTATTTCGGGGATAATTAGGATAAGTTTTTCATTAGTGACGGAAGTGACGATAGGTTAGATTAAAAACAAAATAGAAACTATTTAGTCAACAAAGAGACCAGACGCTGTTTATTGAAATAAGGCTACAGAAGACATCGACGGTTCCCTTTTGAGTATTAAAGTTCATTTCATTGTTCAAGCAGCGTCGACTTAATATATCATTGTTGGGCCTTCATTGGTGGTTGAATTGGGACAGTTTATCTATCAACACCGTGATCAGCACTTAACAACTGGCGACCCCGAACTGACTCACTGGCATCATCATCATCCAGAAATAGAGAAGCCCTCTGTTTGGAGGAGGCAGAAGTCAGAAGTTCAAGTCATCGGCCTAGTCTGCAGCTAGACCCTGATCATACAGCCACGTCGGCGAAGTGAAGCCAGTGAGTTTGGACTCGTAGACCTAGATCTAGGAGGTAACGAGAGATACCATTGTACTTTTTGTACTTTGTCAGCGCCCGAACGTTGGGGCATTATAGTGGAACTTGTAGTTCCGAGTCAAGAAGACTACAGTATGAGAAGACCATATGTGGTGACGTCGCTAGCTTGACCCACATATGGTGTCGGCATGAACTGTATTGTACCTGCATCGTACTATCACTTACTGGACACCACATTGGACAGTATCACTCCTTAGTGAAGTATGGGTGAAGAAGAACTTGGTTTTGGACATTGTAGTTGAACCGAAATCAAGACTCAAGTTGTTGTTTTTATGTTTCCCCATACTTTTCGGCCCTTGCTCATTGTAAGACTAAGACTGTAGAAAAAAATTGACAATTTTTTTTTTAGCGGGAGGGGGAGGAGTTGTTATGACATGATTAAAGATAGGTTTATTTCGGGAGTAATTAGGGGATAAGTTTTCATTAGTGACGGAAGTGACGACAGGTTAGATTAAAAACAAAAACAGAAACGATTTAGTCAACAAAGAGACGAGACGCTGTTTATTGAAATAAGGCTACAGAAGACATCGACGGTTCCCTTTTGAGTATTAAAGTTCATTTTATTGTTCGAGCAGCGTCGACTTACTATATCATTGTTGGGCCTTCATTGGTGGTTGAATTGGGACAGTTTATCTATCAACACCGTGATCGGCACTTAACAAGCGATTGGATTCCGAACTGGAGGGGGGGATTATCCTATTTTTTTTATTTTTTAATCTTTAGGAAGACTGGAATTTTTAGTTTAGGGATCTTCTTCTTGAAACTGTCAGGTAGAGTTGAGCCTTGGGCTCTTGGAACTCTAGGCCAGCAAAAGTGAACAAGAGCTCCCTCTCACCGGCCTGATTGAGAACAGTGTACAATGTTTTGTCTGGCTGGTGGGTCAGATTAGCGGCAAGAGGCCACGTATACTAAGACCCCCCGCCTTTTTTCTTTTATATACCAGGCTAACCGTGCAGGACACGCTATTTAGGAACAGCGCCTGGATTGTGACAATGTTGTGGGAGCTTTTTTAAATCTCCGTACAGTGCAATGAGGATGCTCTCGCATCCCCTTTAGGCACGTCCATGGAAGTCTTGTTTTACTACCTTTTAGCCTAATCGTTTCCTCCTACGATCGTTTCCACCCGGGCGCCACTATGTAGAGTAGCATGCCCGGGGTTTAGGGATCTTCCGGTGCCTATCATTCCACCCAGCTTTAAAAACCGGAAAAAAACTGACATTGGTTGGGGACAAGTATATGCGGCTGGTCGTTGTGCTGGCTACAAAAACAGACGACTTTTACGTCATCTGTCTAAAAATCTCAAGGGATTTATTTTTTTTTTTCCAATGGTTAAGTTTGATTCTAAAAATTGGGTTGCATGATAGACCAAAGAAGAAGCTATCAAAGCGCGTGTTGATGGGACATCGAACATCTATCGGTTGAAGCATTGTTTAGCTAAGGGCTTGTTCACAGATTACTATGACATCAAGATAGAATGCAGGAGAGCTGTAAATCGTCCAATTAAATATACGAATGTATCGAAGAGAATAAAAAATCTGTTTAATTCGACACTAACGATTAGGAGAATAAAACACTGGGTAGGTCGACATGGAGAAAACAAATCAAGGAAGGTCTTTCAAGAAAGTTGTAATGACTCTATAGCAAGACGCCTAGAAGTTGGGTTTAATTTGGGTATTTTCTTAGTGCCGAGATAGTACATGAAAAAATTAGAACGAAATTGGTTAGAGGCAGAATAACGGAACAAAAAGAATAAAGACCGCTTGTATTGACTTGACAACGTGGACTGTACCTTTTTTCTGTAATCATTTTTTTTTCTATTAGGCCGGATTAACTATATGCGCCGACTAGAAAACATAATAAAAAAAAGGGCACCAGGAATGAATCATAAACACAACTTTACAATATTTAAAGGAACATTTTGAACAGAAATGTCCAGAAATATCGAAGAAATCATGAAAGACAACATCTATCCGCTTCATCACAACTACGTCGTCGCGAAGTGGGAGACTACTGTCAATCAAGACAAGAACAGAGCGGTACAAAGACTCGTTCGTACCATGCTCGGCCAGACTTTATCAACACCACCCTTTGATAAAAAAAACATGAAAAGGACCAAGATGCCTGTGTTTAGTCGCTGAATATTTCGTTATGTTGTGTCAGTGTTATTTATGTGAATGTTTCTCTTGTGTTGTCTGTATATGAGAAAAGAGTCCTTGTAATCACAACAAATTTCCATAAGGATTAATAAAGCAGTCTTAGTCTTATTTTTTTTTCTGTTGATTTCATTTGGTCATTTGAGAACTCGTGACAGTAACATTTACAGTAAATAGATTGCTCAATAACATCCCCACTTAAGTACCAATCAAGAACAAAGTAGAAAGGAGGTTGAAAACGATGCATAGTCTGGTGGTGACAAACGCCACTAATGTTTATCTTAGATCGCCATCACTAAAACATTGACGGAGTGGAGAAGTGTCACATTTACAAAAAGTGAAATGTCACATAATTCTAAAAAAAAAAAACAATTTCCAACTCACATCATTAGTTAGTTGCTGCGTGTCTTTATTGCCGGGTTTTATTTTGTATTTTTTAAAGCATTTCATTCGATTAGCTATATTAATATGGGACTGTGAAAAGAATAATCAATGATTAGTAAAATGTGAAAGTCCAAAATAAAGTATGAAAAGACTCAATAGTAAAAGTCTTTATAGAGACGGTTGACGACAAAGTTAAGTGAAACAAGAAAAAGAAAAAAAAATACTTTTAAGACCAGGGTTGACTCAGAGGTGTCCTAAAAATCCCGAATTCAAAAATTTAAACCTTCACTAGGATTTGAACTAAGAAAAATTATTTTTGGAATCAAAGCGCTTAACGTTTCGCCTCCATAACCATAGGAGGAGGTAGATAATCAATTCCTTCTTCCTGTCATTAGTAGGTGGATCATGTCTAACCAATGTATAGCGATAAAAGTGGAAATATATATATAATAAACAAATTTAAATTCCTATGCTGTATAGTCAACTCTTACCATGAATCGCTAATTCTGTATTCATATGTCATGTAGTAAACTTCCGTTACAGTCATCGATGTACGTGGGCTAAGAGGCTTCACTTGTTTAGGAAAGTAAATTCACAAATTTGATCATCGTGATAGGAGATGGTCATGATTAGTAGGCATAGGAAAGTAGCGCAGATGCATGACGGGAAATGTTAAAAAAAAAGAACAAAAAAAAAAAACAATTGTAAACAATGAAGTATTTTTCTGTGCTAAATATGTTCTTATTTGTGTTAAATTTAAGGACATCACAAGGTAATAACTTTATCTCCACAATATATGATGCTATGATTTAGAGCTATTGGACATTGCTTGTTTTGTTTTCTATGCAGCGGAGTGCCGTAACTATTTCTCTCTTAGTTGACGATACTATCGCTGATGCGACCTCATTAAATTAAATTAATGTTTGATCATTATAAACTTTACTTTGGTTTTTTTTTTATCAAAAGAGCATGTATTTCTCTTTAATTCTATAACAAACATTTTCTGATAACAGCAGAAAATGTCTGCAAGCAGCACCCAAACTCGGATCATTAATTGATATTCTGAAACATACAGAATTAAATAATAAAATCACTTTTTAAAATATTTTTTTTGTCAATTTCTAATAAAGTATCTCTTTGATGGATTATCGGATTAAAAAACATCAACACGTGAATACAGCAAAAATCTGTTGGGCTTATTTACCTGTTACCTATCCCTTAGTCTGTTGGACCGTTGGGGCACAAAGTAAGACTCGTAGACCATCTTTCTCCATTCCTCTCTATCCTTTGCCCTGTTTAAAAAACCTCTTTTTTAGGCCTGTCCATTCTTTGATGTTGTCTTCCCACCGCTTTCTCTGTCTGCCTCTTCTTTTTTTTTCCTGGTACTGTTCCCTGGATGGAGGTCTTTGCGAGTCCCGACGATCTTGTTACATGGCCATACATTTTAAGCTTTCGTTTCTTCACAGTAGTTAGCAGGTCATCATGGGGTCCGATCGCTGCAGTAACCCTGTCTCTAATCTCTTGGTTTGTGATGCGGTCTTTAAATGTAATGCTTAGGATCCTTCTGTAGCATCTCATTTCCATTGCTAGGATCCTCCTCTCTAGCTCTGCAGTCAGCGTTCAAGATTCACAAGCATATAGAAATATGGCCATGACCAGGAAGCGCATTAGTCTGATTTTGGTGCCGAGGGCTAATATGGAAAGACAAAGGCTTAGGCTTATTGCATCAAGCTAATTTCAAATCGATATCAAATATCAGACCGAGAAAAGTTTCAACAGTAATTAAAAAATAAAAATTTTAAAAATGTGTATATAAATAATGTAAATTATCAATTTACTTTTAGTGACTTATGTATTGAAGTTTAATACGGAGTTAGAATTGCAATACTACTGTTGTTTCTGGATTTATGCAAATATATTATATATGAATTAACCACATTTCTAAATGAATGATTACATCATGCAAATATCATCGGTTAATAATTGTCTCCCTTAAGTCTATTATAAGGTTTTGAAACTGAGACACATGACATTAACACACTGTAGAGTTATATTCTTGTGAGGACAATGTGTATGTAAACTGGTGTTCAGTATAGAACAGTCTTAGAAAACTGGCTTTTTATTTTTTTCATTTATTTTTTAAAGTTCAATAATAATTTTTGTGCACTTCTCAGAAGTGTGGAATCAAATTGAAATTAAAATGTTCTTTGTGGTAGAAAGCAATTACAAAACTTATATTTACTTATTCCGTCTGTCTGTCTGTCTGTCTGTGTAGATTTCTTTTTTTTTTTTGGGGGCTTTCACTTTCCATTTTTGGATTCAGTTGAAACTGAACAATTATTAATTGCCAATAAACAAGAACGCATTTAAAATGCAAAACAAAAATAATTAATTAGTCAATTAGCTGTGAATAGTTATTTTCATTTAAGTAGAAAAGGGGAGATAAACATTCTCATATGGCTAGCTGTGTCCGTAGTTTGACGTCGCTTTCTCTTAATGAAATATGACATAGCTTTGTAAAAGTATTTTTATTTGTTTCATTCTTAAGTTGACTAAAATGATATTTCATTAAAACATCATTGACTTTGACTAGATGATTTTGTATGTCTTTTAATTTTCCACTTTTTTCTTACGATTTTCTTTTGGGGTTACCCTACATCTCTCCATATTTCTCCACATCTCTCTTCTTTGTCTATTCTTCTCTTTCTTACCGTTTAAATATTGTGAACCGAAGATGCTATAACTGTTTTTCAAATGTGTTGTAATAATGCCAAGTAATAAGAGCATATATAGGCTTTTTCAATCTATGAGTCATAAATGTTTGGTCAGTTTTATTCTTCCTTTATTTCTCCAGCCTATACGACTATAAATAGTTGCAGCAGCAGATGTGCTGATGATAAGTGTCACAATGACACTGGACTGTGTGTAGAAGGATGTGAAGGTTACAGTGACCCACCGTACTGTAAAACTGGTAAAAAAATATAATATTTTTTTTTTATGGCTTTGACCTCTTATTCGTATGTTGAACACTAAACCCTTAAAGAAATTAAAATGTTAAATATATACTCTGAGATCCTCCTAAGATTTAATTTCAACAACTAGAGTCCTACTATGAGTACGTATAACTACATATTAAAGGCTCTCTTTAGAAGAAAATTAGTTCTGTGTGGTTTGCCCTTTTTTGTCTTTTTTCGATCGCAAAAACTTAACAAGAAAAGACATTAAGCATACCTTTTTAAGAAACAAAGCTTTTATTCAGGGTACTTGATCAATTAGTTCAGATCAATCATGTAATTCAATTTTTAATAGATCTAAACAATCAGTTAAAAAAAAAGCATTCTTAAAAATAACAGAAAAAAACAACTAACGACCTTAATACAATAATTATCAACTAAAGCCTTCTCGGGCTTCTCAAGCCAATGCGGTAACCAAATCTACTAGCGTAGAGTGAAAGAACATTGTCGATTTTAAAGTTATCTTGTTTCTTTTTGTGTTCACTAGGCCTGAGACGGCAGCCTGCCAGAAAGACAGACATACAGACAGACAGAGTTAGTTTATATAAGCTTAGTAAAAAAACTAGTGAAAATTGTATTTAACTATATTTGGCTTCTTTTGTTTACTGAAGAAAAGGTATAGGAGGCAGTTGTGTTCAACGGTGTCACTTCTGTTCTGTGTTTCAGAGTGTGTTAAAGGAACTTATGGAAGAAATTGTACATTAAATTGTTCCTCAAATTGTGTTGATGGCGAATGTCATCACATTACAGGTTCTTGTACTAGATGCCCCACTGACTATGAGGGATACAAATGTGAACTAAGTAGGTCATTATGTGTATATAAGAACATAAGACATGCATAGTCAATGGGATTGTATGGCCTGGCCAGTAATGCTATTGAAATGTACTCACTAGCTCAGGGATCTATGTTAAAATAATTATGGGGACCCCTACATTTTTCTTTAGTTAGGGTCCACTTATGAATGAAAATACTTATATTTAAAAGCATGCTATATTTTAGATGTACACAATTAGTTGTTCATTTAATGTTGCCTTCCTTTTAATAAATATTTTAATAGGCCCTACTTAGTTTAACCGTTTTTTTTAATGCATATTTTTTTTAGTTTTGAATTAATTTATTCTACTTTCTTAAAAAATATGAATATATTACAAGCACGCTTATTTTAGAAGAAACAAATTTTTTTGTTAATTTACTATGAACTTCCTTTAAAAAAATATTTTAAAATTTAGTTTTACCGTTTTTTATGTATATTTTTTATTTTTTAATTTAATCTAAATATCTTTAAAAAAATAATTTAAATGCATATATTATTGCAAACCGTTTTTAAAAATGTTGAGTATGAGGAGGGAACATCTTAGTAGACAAACCGTCGAATTATGCAGAGCTTATTTACTTATTCAGAGTATGCTACAATCTTACACTAGTGAATCACGACATTTTTGAAAGACGCCAGACTGTCACTGTAGTCTTGATAAGAACAACAACGAATTAAAAGACTTTTGATCATGAAAATTTTGATGTATATATATATATATTGTTACGCGCCCCTTCGCGATGTTGGATCTGAACATGAGGTAAACTCCAACTAAATCAATAACACCAACGAAAGGCCGAGCAAAAGATGTTGAGTCGACGCACGTGTTAAACAGTAAACACATTAATCCTCAAAGTGAAATAGGTGCAATGTCTTTAGTGGCTAGCCGTTTAGATATTGCCTATCAATTTAAATGTTCTAATAAAACACGTTTTCTATGCTCTGTATGGTAGAGCCTTCTTTTTAAACTAACTTTGCGTCATCTGTAACTAATTAAAAATTTTCCCTTATTCCCGAAAACAAATCTAACTAAATCCTAATCGTGTCATAACAATAAATATATATAGATATGTTTAGGAGGCTCCTTTCTTGTGTATTTGTATGTGATTTAGTCTCGTTCGATGTGTACATCATACAATGTGCTTGCGTTATATAATATTTCTTCGAAACATTATCAATACCAGCAATAAATTTGGTCTATGACATCTCACATATTCTACGTAACTATTTTGTATTTTATTTTGTTTATTCCTTGTGTTGTATTTATTATTACTATGTGTTTACTCTTTGAGTTGCATTTATTATGTACTTTTACGTTTTGCTTCAGAAGTATGCAAAGCTCAATATAATAGTTTCATCCTGGGATTTGCAGCAGGTAGCGCAGTTATCGTTATTGCCTTCTTATCCATAATACTAATTAAAAATGTTTTCATCTGTGGAGAGGTTGGCATCAATAACGACTAGCGTTTGGCTATGATAGGTGGATCCTTAAACAGATGAATTATCTTCACTGCTACAATAACGTAACCAATACAGGTATGAAGATAGTTTTTTTTACCGATAGATAGATAGATCGTCAGACAGATAGATAGATAGATACACAAATAAATAGATAGATAGATAGAAAGATAGATAGATAGATAGATAGATAGATAGATAGATAGATAGATAGATAGATAGATAGATACATACATACATACATACATACATATAGACATACATACATACATACATATATGTTAAATATCCATTTAAATGATCTTACAGAGCATGAAAACAAGTCTATTGATGAGATTCATACCTGCAACTTTTATGATTCTCCACGAGCGAAATAAAGAAAAATACTCTTCATAATCTTATAATTATAAAGTTAAAATTGAAATAATTTGTTTTGTTATTTAGACTATTAACATATTAATATTCAATTTATATGCTTCCTTGTTTGACAAAATTTTAAAGGCATAAGATACTGTCAATCGTAAAAATATAATGACATAAAACAACCACTACTATGAGAATAGTGTTGAAAATTTTTAAAAATATGTTTAATGTATCTGTGAAAGCGAATCAATACTTATTGTTTTACAATTTAGTCTATTCTTAATAAATCTTACATACAGTATACATGCTATAACATTAATCTATGACAAACGACTGTATAATATATTGTTTTAATTTTTAAAAAGCTCTTACATTTTTTTCTCTTCATGTTTGTTATATATTTGTTCAAATAGGAAAGTAAAAAAAAAAACACAACAAAGATGATGACAGTGTAAAGATACGAAGCAAATAACATGTATGTCTGGCAACAGTGAAACACCATGTGCCAATAGTTGGCTTTTTCATTAGTTTTCTTTTTTGTTTTAACACATTATACCTGGAGAGTTCTATCTATGTGGTCAATGAGCTATTAATTTTTTTATTTTTTTTTGCAACGAAATGCACCAACTGTCAGATTTCTAGGAAAATAAGTAGAGTCGTTTTCGAGTTGCTTGCCTATGGAGATGCTATTAATTATTGTGATAACAAGAAAGCCATTTTAAAAATAGTGTTTGTAAAGATTATAAAATTATAATACAATTATAAAACTTAAGATAACATTGATTTTAAATAATTGATTTAAAATAAATTGTTTGGCGTAATTCTGGTATTGAGTCCATGATTTAAACACAGTCAACTAGTAGTACGCACGAGTTACCAATTAGGCCATTAGGCAATGCAAAATGTCCATTTGTTTATGAGTACTTTAATTAAATATACATCTATACCTAGAACGAAATTTAACTTTTGATTTAGAACATTTAAGACCTAGTCTAGATCTAGATCTATATCTAGATGGGAGTTATACTGCAATATGTACAGATATAAGACACACTTATATAATTTATCAATACATTTAGACATCTATAAATGAAATCAACAACTCGGTCATCTGTTCACTACGGCTGGCTATGCTTTTTTTAATTGAATAATTGCTTAATAGGAAACCTTAGCCTTCATAAACAAACTTAAATGATTTCTTTTACCGTAGGTAGCTATTGCACCAGAAAAAAACACTTTTCGTTAGATTTCTTGTTCGTTTTACAGATATATAAGAATAAGTGATACAGAACATACATACTTTTTTTTCTTAAAGATATTGTTACATTTATGTATTGTTTTAGAAGTGGTGTATTTTTCTGACAAAATTGCTGGCATAATTAATACTAAAAAAATAAGGTCCGCTATTGAAAAACAAAAGTAGCCGTTGCAACTAAAACTTTGCAATCCACAATGTATGGTTTAATAGGCTTTTTGATTTCTCTTCTAGTTTTGAGTACTGAGTGTGGCTGACGGAAAGGCGAACCCAATAGCGGGGCTGCTAAAAATTACACATTAATTAATATCTTAACGGCTTTTAGTTCCTTTTTTCTCATACAGAAAAGAGTAGATGAACCTTGCAATATTTAGACCTAGATATAATTTAAAATAGATTTATATATGTGTAGGTAAATAGGAATAGATATATAAGATATAAACTGAAAACGACATTAAAGAATCTACTTCATTAGATCTACTTGGGTACCAATTTTAATATTTAAATACTACCAAACAATCATCTAGTTCTGTAGAGCTTGATTTAATAAGTAGAAATAAACCAAGAAAATATTTCTATGGAATATAGGAGATATATAATGGCATACTAATGGTTATAAAATTGGACTATACATAAGGTCTGAGAAACTAAGACCAAAAATGGAATTTACCTGTTACCTATCCCTTAGTCTGGTGGACCGTTGGTTTGTATATATTTATTTATTTATGTGTCTATAACTGCTGATAACATTGTAACCATGATAAATGGCAGATTGAAAAATGAAACACTCATACTTCATTACATGATTTTTTAAAAGCTCTGTGCTTTGTATTGCAGGCTAAGTAAACTTTTAGCGGAACAAATCTAGGTAGAGAATTAGATCATTAGGTTCCGTGATATAATGGAGTGGAAAATCTCAGAGATTCCAAAGATATGTATATGATGGCTGCCTGGTCGAGCGGTTTGCACGCTGGACTGTCGTATCGATTTACCGATGGTCCCGGGTTCAAACCCTGCCCGCTCCCATCCCCGTCGTCCTGCGGGAGGTTTGGACTAGGAAATAACTATCTTCAACTCTGAAGGAATTTCCGAAACATGTAAAACATTTTACAAACAAACATTGAAAATTAAAATGTGCGCTCAAGAATGCATGCTTAATGCGCTCAAGGATGTATGCTTAGTGCGCTATACTCCATTATCTTAACCGCGGGAGTTTTCTGTGATTTTTTAAGGTCATCAGTCCACTCAACTCTGCTTTCAATATGTTCATTTTCAAATACTGATTCCAAGAGGAGACATATTATTGATGGCCTGTTGTTCTGTTTAAGTGAGAAAAAAAAATAACGCTAAATGATTTTTTGAAGTTTAATTAAATCTAAACTATCATAACAACACTTTGGCTTCAAAATTTCTGGTCCATAAGCGAGTTCGACGAGGGCCGCCTCTGAGATTGTGTGATAACCATAGACATAAATAAATATAGTCTGGCCAATAGGAGAAATTTATAAAGTGAAAATTTGTGAATTGCAATTGTGTACTTTATTTTATGTCTACAAATTTTGTTTAATCTCTAAGACTAAAGATCATGCAGTTTTTTTTTAATTTGTGTATCTATATATATAATTCTCAAAGTAAAAGGTCAAACAACAAGTAAATGGGAAGATCCCATGGCGCAGCACGGTTTGAATGGAAAAGGGAGCATCTCAATCCGCACTAATTTCATTCACGAAATAGCATAGACATAAATAAATATAGACTGGAAAAGGAAAGTAACTTCATGTAACTTGAAAAC
>JADKLZ010000130.1:3378948-3391464 GCA_021533235.1 Biomphalaria straminea | reverse complement strand
ATACAGGGCCGTCTTCGGCCACTGCAGCCTATGCGATCGCATTGGGCCCCGCTTTCATAGGCCCCGCGCTAATTCAAGGTGTAATTATTACATTGCTAAATATATACGAAAAATTCCTGGATATCTCCTGAATTTATTAAAATCTCTTGTAAACTCTTTAAAATCTCCAGTAAAATAGCAAAACTGTCATTTGTGGGAAACCCCAATCCTACGAGCGATAAAAGAAAAAAGGCATTGCCAGCTTTAATGTAATAAAATGTAATAATCGGGCGAATTTTTACCTTAATCGGAAGTTCAAATACTTTATTTACTTTTATAGTCACTGGCATATAAATATGACATTGGTTACAAGGTTGGTAAAGTACAGATCAAAATTTCACTTATTATCTTTATTCCCATACAAAATAGGCCCCGCGCAATCAGTTTCGCATAGGGCCCCGCTATTTCTATGACCGGCCCTGACTATATCGACACATAAGATGCGTAGAAAAAAATTACCTCTTATTAGTATAAGAGTGCTAAGAAGAGTGCTAAGAAGAACAAAAAATATAAACTGATATCTACAATTACATATTGCCTGTCAGAGGACGGTCCTGCTGCAGACCTTCCACATGACCAGAAAATTTCTCGTTCGAGACTGATAAAGGAACTACGATGAAATTTTTTTCCCTTTATTATTATAGCTTTTATATAGCGCTACTTTCATGCTTATAGCATGCTCAGAGCGCTTTGGTCCAATCTCATTTGTGGACCAGTGGGGGGGAGGGGGCATCTAGGAGTTGGTTTCCCGAGCTGCCTTTGGGCGCTCAGTAAACACAACTCTGCCCGAGTCGGGTGTCGAACCTCGAGCCCCCATCTAGGTAACCAAGCAAGCCAAGCTCAAGCCGCACTTAGCCTCTCGACCACGCTTCCCTTTAACGAAACTCGAGCCCAGCTGCAAGATGAAGTGACTTAAATAAAGGTATTTGTACTTAAGTGCAGATCAAATATCGATGGTAATTTTTTTTTTACCTGGATATCCTCTTATTCCCTCCAATCCCTTTTCAAATGTTAAAGACAAGTGGTAAACTAAATAAATGAAATAAAGCTAAACAAAATAACTGTTAAAGTATTTCTAATCGGCACAGATTTAATATTGCAATTGTGAAAGGCCTAGTCCTTGTAGTTGTTAATGGCTGTCTCACTTCAACAGATTACTCTGGAGATGTCTGGGTTTCTTGTGCGGGTGTATTAGATGAACTTAACTAACAAGTAACAAGACCTACACATGTAACATTTTGTGAGATGTGCTTGTTGTCTCGTCCACTGTGTACTGCACTCTTGTCGAAAAAAGCCATGTTATTCGTATTGTAGTCGTTATCATTTGATTACATTATATATTTTTTAAATAATTACAATATAAGCAATAGAATGTAGAATGATAACAGATTGTTATGCTCACATTAGTTTAGATGACTTGGTATCTTGAGATAATATATTAAACGATTGTTTAAGTTAAAATTTTTGTTTAAATGTTTTTTTGTTTTTTTTTGAAGCGTCTGAAATTATTACCTAAGAAAAAAAAAACTACATGGATAAAAGATAGTAGATTACTTTAATTCTAAGCTTTGTTGAGCTCAACAAAAATGTTTTACAACAGGCAGGACCGTCCTTGTTGTCACATCATTGATAGCCAGGGACATAAAGAGTTCTGAAGCACGTGGTACACTAGTTTGATTGTGGCTATTATATTGAATGGGAGAGTTATGAGCAGAAAATATCGTTTTGGGTGTTGATCACATAGTCAGAAATTAGTACACTCCAGAGATATTGAGGAATACAGACGTGTCTTATTTTAAGTTGAAAGTATTGTAGTAAATCCAGTGGCGTACTGAAATGTTTAATTTGTGTGCGGCCTAGTGACACACAACGACTCAGGCCAATCACACAGGTCAAGGGCTGTCAATAGACAAGGGACAGTACTGCTAGTACACGCAAGTATGGCCCGTCTTGTTGGCAGTAAGGACTGAGCGATACCTTATGAGTCTTCGAAAATGTAGCTGTACAAGCTAGAGAGACTTTTAGTGATTAGTTAGGCAGTTCTGTTGTGTAGCAAAGAATTTGAAGTTAGTGTAGCCAATTGTATTTTTTTGCTGTTGTTGGTGTATTTGTATTTAAACCGCCACATTGTTTTTTGAAACTCTTGCTGTCATGTTCTTGTGTTTGATGTGCTATGATATTTAGCAGTATTTACAGAACGCCTGACTAGGAGAGTATTGCTAGATATGTACTGGATGATTTTCATTTGGATTACATGTAAATTATGTTATGTGATTTATTGATGGCTTAAGTTGCCAGTCTACTTTAAACTGAAATGTTAATTCACTAAATGTGTATCTGATGGTCAGACTTGAATCAGTAAATACATTTTGCGTTGTGCTAATTAAAGTAGACATACACGTTACAAAAAGAAGCACATCAGTTCAAGTGAGGCAAATCATCTTTAATTACTCCAACTTGTATAATCAAATGTCACTTAATGCGTAGTCACAATTGTGACCAATCAATCAATTGGACATGTTCCGTCAGCTTCATTACAAGAGTTTGGACATTTGCTGCTGCATGAGTTATTACAGTCTAGACCCCATCTACCAGGGACACACTCTGTTTGGATACATAAAATGACAGAATACAAGAATTCATAGCGAATGTTTATCTTTACTCATTCTGACTCTCTTTATATAACATGCATCCTTTCTCTGTCTACCAGAATTCTCGAGATCTAAGTGTGACAGATGGACTGACGGACAGACGGACATTTTGCTCGAACCTAATAGCAGATTTTCTCCTTACGGAGGCTGCTAAATATGAAATTTTAGACATTAAATGATCTCTACAAAAATGGATATGATAATAACAGTAGTAAACATTACTAAAAGAACTTACCTCCAAAGACAGAAATTTGACAAAGGGAAAAGTCTAAAGGGCCCGAGTTGGTCTTTTTGTACGTTATTTTCAAACCCGATACAGGTGCCTTGTGATCATAGGAATACAGTTGAGCATTGTATGAATCCATCATAATAGTCTTCACATTTTTGTTCTGATCATAGAATTCCACATAAAGGTCACCCTTTCCGGTGTAATTGCCTGATATTAAAAAAGAATTTTTTTTTTAAATGTAATGATGATTTCAACAAGATTACAAAGAGAGTTTGTGTGATACACAAACTCAGAGGCGGCCCCCGTCGGAGTCGGATCCCTGTCAGATCCGCCTATTCGCAAGATTTTTCGGATGTTCCTTCTAAGTCCCTGGCTCAATTCCTGCATGCTCCCATCCTTAAACTATCGCAATATTTCTGAAAGAACAGTAAAGGTTAAATCATATTTTCAAAAGCCTTTAGTGTTTTTTTTCTAACCGTGACGGACAGACCAATGAACAGATAAAACGCACAAAAATATGCTTGTTTCATTCTAATGGGGGCACTAAACAATTTTTTTTTTAAATCAGATTTTTAAAAAAAAATTAAGAAATTAGTTTAGAATCAAGTCATTTCCGGTCTTTACGCTAGTACACGAAAGCCGCTGCTAAAAGTTCATTTAAAAAAATGAGAGTGATATCCGTAACTAAAGTACATTTCTTATAGTAACATTTCCTCCCTTACATTTACGTAATTGTTTTAGAATTGGTGTTTTGTTAATAAAAAATCGCTTGCATAATTAATTTTATAAATTAAACGGTTTGCTTTTAGAAAACTAAAAGTAGCCATTGCAACTTAACTTTTTAAGCCGCATTTAATGGTGAAAAAATATTTTTCGTATCTCTTCTAGTTTTGGCGCTCTGAGTCTGACAGACGGACAGACAGACAGAAATTCATTTTAAAAAATGTGCGTGATATCTACATGCCAAGAGCATTTTTTCTAGTAACAGTAACGCCCTGAGTGTGACAGACGGACAGACGGACACTTTGCACAAACCTAATAGCGGCTTTTTCCCCTTACGGGGGCCGCTAAAAAAGAGACATTTTGTGATGTTTTTTCTTCTTCTTGTTTGTATTGTTTTGTACTATACATTGACGTTTTAAGTTTAACCCATCTGTAGAAATAAACTACTGCCTAATTTGATTCCTAAAAAGCCTCTGACATCCTGGCCTTTACCTATGGTTCAGTCATTGATTCCGGTAAAGACGTGACCACTAAAACGAGAAGGGTGAATTGCGAGCTACTAGCGCTAAAACAAGTAAGCTTCGGGCAGAACGTTCTCGTTAGCATTTGTTAGCTACCCATCTAAGAGAAAGAAAAATTCTAAATCCAAACTTCCAATCAGGGCCGGTCTTAAGCCACTTCAACCTATGCGGCCGCAGTCGGCCCCGCACTTTCATAGGCCCCAGCGCGATGTGAATTATGTGTGCAAATTATTAAATTAGACCATTTTAACTTATTATTAAAGAGTTCCTGGAATTTTCCTGAAATTATAAAATATAAGAAAAAGTCATGAAAATCTCCTGAAATCTTAAAAGAGACAAAATTGTCATTTTGGGATGTTATTCAATAATTACAACGCCAATCCTACTCGCGATGAAAAAAAAACCGGCATTGTCAGCTTTCATTTATTAATATTGTAATAAAAAGCTAAATTTTAAATAAAACAAGAAGTTCAAATACTTAATTTATAGTCACTGACATGTGGACATAAATCTAAATCTATCTCGACCTCTTAATAAAACAAAACAAATGTAATATTTTGCTGGTCGATAGTAAGTCAAAAAGTCTGATCTAATTGTTTTTCGGCTTTTTTGTTGGAAAACTACTATCTCCTCGTCGAATTAATTTGAACGTGGTTTTGTACTTACTAAAGTATAAATAAAATGCAAAGACGAATTTATTTTTAATACAAAATTTTAATTTTCACTTATTATCCTTACCACAGCCCAAATTAAAACCCGCGCAATTCGTTTCGCATAGGGCCTCGCAACCTGTAGGACCGGCCCTGCCTCCAATGCCTTGCGGCTAAACCCAAATACGGAAAAATCTTCGGGGGACACTCCTGAAAAAAAAAAGGAACTAGTGACGACCCTTAGGCATATTCTGGCACACATTCTGGACCTACTGATTTCAAACTGTATCGGACATTCCGTTCATTATTCCCACCATAAACTATCCCAGGCTTAATCTCCTGAAGTGATCTAAATTATGAATCATTGTCGTAACGACTGAAGTAGGACATATATAAACTATACGAATTTTTTGTTTTAAATTTCCTTTAGACCGCCAAACACTTGCTGATCTCCGTCTCGACAGGTCTGGGAAACCAAAAATTCTCGACTTGTGATGTGACATGTACGCACTACGAAATGCAGCAGGTGTTTTGTTGAAAGAGATGATTTAAGTGTCTCAAGCCCATTTTTGGGCAAAAAAATGCCTTTTGAATAAAGCAATATTAACAGTTTTAGACTTAAATAGCAAGAATAATAATAAACTTCTTACCTTTGCTGATAATTGTATAACTACTGATTAGGACAGGTACTTTAAAATTAAGAGACCAAGATTTTGGCGGTAACATGTTCTCATTATTAAATGCTGTGCAACTTTCTTCCGTGTCTGTATTGCCGTCTCCTATAGCTGTCAAATCTGTGATAACTTGGTTTAAATCTGTTGTTACGGGTTGTTTTAGGACCATGTTGCGACCTGACAAACAGATGATTCTAAAAACATCAAGCGACTTTGCATCTATAGTGTTACTGTTACTCTAATTACACTGAGGTGGTAAAATGTTGTAAAAAAAAATATTGATTGGACAACCAGCAGACAGACCAAACTAATGCAGGACCCATTGGAACGACCATCTCAGTATCAGACGAAAAATTAGACGTTGAACCTGTCGGCATAGTTTATAACTGACATCATCTTTCTTGTGACTCGGATGACAGCCTGTCCATTTCTCATTTATTTTATTTACTTTTAGTTTCTTTATTTCTTCTGAATAGAGTGCAGAGTTTAATAGCGAGTCTCCCCCCCCAGTCTTGGCGTCAGCCTTCTCATCTCCTTCTAGTTCTATTCTTTTATTTTTTTATATTTTTTGACTTTAAGTTTATCATTTGATGTAGCTAAAATCTAATTCAATTAGTTATTCAAGGACATCACAACCACGAATACAACCAACATCATTAGTCTTAAAATTAACATTATACTATACTCGAATTAGCCTACACCATCTACGATACTCTAATACTATAGATGGATGCTATAGAAATTAAAGACCTGGAGGGGGGCCTAAAAAGTTTGGAAAAATATTATTTAGTATAGTATAAAACATCATCTCATTTTTCTTATTTATTCAATTGAAATAATCATTATCAACAATCAACTTTATGTAATTTAGAAATTCACAACTCAAGTTGAATTAGTCCCTTGTATATATTGTCGTCAAAAGTTAAGTACCAATTTAAAGACTGACCCAAACAAATTATTACACTTTAATAGAAGCTTTTTTAAAGTATTTTTTTTCATTTTTTAAACTGACTCTTATTATACACTGACTATTCGTGAAGTAATATTTTAAAATGTATCTCCTCTACATTTTTTAATAATATAATACAAATAATGTATAAACCATTGTAAGGCTTATACAATAGTAATGTAGCGAGTGTAATTGGAGGTGGGGTGAGAATTCGAAAAACCCCTTCAGGCCCCCATTTGAAATAGGCCACATGAGTGTTTTATTTGCATCAAATACTAAATATTACGCGAAATGCTGAGACACCCAAAGACAGTGGCGTATCTAGGGTGGGGGGAGGAGTGGGAAGATTTTGAAAATCCCCCCTCCTGGGCCCTACATGAGGGGGCCCCCAAATGAGTGTTTTTAACATTAAAAATTAACTATTGCGCAAAATTCAGGGGCTCCAAAGAGGTCAGGCCCCCCGGGTCCCCAAACGATGGAAAATTCCTAGCTACGCCCCTGCCCAAAGAGGTAAATCCTCCCCAAAGATAAGGTCTATGTGTTATACACACAGTATCACCTACCGTTGCTGACATGTATAGAGCAAAGGGATGAAACTCCATCACCAGTTAGAATAATTTTCTTGACATATTCTCTCCCATCACATCGAATATTTACCGTGTTTTTGATGATTGATATAAACCTTTGTTCACAGTCCCATTTCTTCCAATTACTTACAAGAGTTAAACGGAACTTTGTGCGTAATTCTAAATGATACCATAAAAATAGACGAATAGGAAAATACAACATAAATTTAGCTTAATAACATACTCAAAAAATTTTTTAAAGTGTAAAGTAAACAATGTGTCAATTACAGTTCATATTAGTGACCCAAAACCGAAGCAAAAATCGCACTTTTTTAAAAATTGCGTAACATTTTTCTAGTTTTAGGCGTTTTTCACCCCGCCATATCTTAAAGTATAAATATCCGATTACAGTAAAAATGGCACCGTTAGAAAGGTTATTTTAAGCCCTTCAATAATATATATAACGTTTTTCCTATAGGTCAAAAAATAAGGGTGATAATCCTTTACGCGTAACATCACCGCACCGAATAATCGTGCTAGCGGGTGTGATCGTTTTCTACCTTGTTTGTTATTTCGTAAAATGGGGAGTACATCAACAAATGAAATTTTTTTTTTAACATATGTATTTTATAGAAAAATGAACGAGCTTTACAATGGTACCAATAACTAATTGATTTACATTGTTTTTATATAACTAAATTTACAAAATAAAAAACAAAATTGAATTTCATTATGATAAAGACACGTAATCGTTTAGTTAATGTCACCATTGAAAAGCCCGTCTATTTTTCTTTAAAAGTGTGTACATTTTTTTTTAAAAACAAGCGTTGACATGCTCCCCATTTTAAACCGAACAAGATGCATAAAATAGCGATTTCGCCTGTGTGCGTAGTCTGCTAGAATGTGCCAAAATGGTCCTTAGCAACACATGAGTCGTTTTAGAAAAATGATTTTTATTAAATCTACATCGTATAATTTGTAAGAAAAATGTCTGAGATGGGTCAATAAGATGTTAACCATTAGATATTTATTGTTTTTTTACCTTCTTTTATTCCAAATTTTTAAAAATAATTTATATTCCAACGTTAATGAAAGGTTAATGTGTAACAAATCTGTAAGTATTTTGTGTTTCTAAGGGGTCATGTCTTCGAAAGTAAACCTAATTTTTTTAAAAACGTATTATGTAAAAGTGATTGATACAAATTAAAGAGGAGGATTTACAGTTCATAAAAAAGTAATGGTTCAAGATATTTAATTAATAATTATAATTGTAATAAATGTATAGAAATGCATCACATATTGGCCTTATCCGTTGCTAATATCAACAAATTGTGGCATCGAATGAAGCTATTCTAATATAGAGTAGATCTGGTCTTTTAACTAGATCTAGATCTATATTATATATATAAAATAGATAAATATATAACACTAAATTAAATCTATAGACTTCAATACATAAAGATAAAGCCTTAAATTAGATCTAGACCTATTTCTCGTGTTCTAGACCTAGGGACTTCAAATTAGATTTAGATCTACTCAGACTACTCGGAGGCACAGTTTTGACAAATGCATATATATAATATAGATCTAGAGTCAATAGAGACTAGTCCTATATCTAGATCTTGGTCTAGAGTACTCTAGAGTCTAGATCTAATCTTGGTCTAGACATCTGGAACGAGGGTCCTTCATGTTATTCGTTAAAACTTAAAACGAAATAGCTTTTTTAAAAAGAAGCCATATCTATAATTTAAGGCTTAGGCATAATAACTTAGGCCGATAGTTTATAGGGCAGGCTATTTAGATCTACATTATAATACATATATATCAAGATATGAGTCTAATTGTCTTATAATATCTAGAAAGATATCTAGATCTGGATCTATGTGTATGTTTTATAGTCTCTAGTTGCAATAAAAGGTCTTCTTTTATTATTAATGAAGTAGCCCTTAGTCAATAGGTATTATATTTAGACTACTGATCTCAGTTCAAAGTTCTCAATATCACAAGTCTAAGCCTCTTCAATCAACTAAATATCCACACAAAAACATACCTCAAAGATTTGATAATATTAATTCATTTTAATTCTTATTAAATTAAAAATAGATTACAATCCTATAACATCATATTTTTAAGACATCTAACTATTTATACTAATTATTGATGCCTTACAAGACAGTATTTTCCAATAATAAATAAAACAATGATAAACTTAGGACCTAATTATTATATTATTTTTCAAAAAGTAGTTATAGCTGCATAAACTATTTTAAAAAACATTTAATATTTTTTTAAGAAAAAAAGGTTGTGAAACTTTGACATTTAAAAGATTTAGGCTACATAAAAGTCTATAAGGTTGATCATGTTGAAGGAAAAAAGTGACTAAGCTGGATGTGTTGAAAGTTAAAATCATAATGAAATCTTAAATTGAGAAGAACATATGGAAAGTAGCTAACTAAAATGAATCTTTCTATTTTGATCAACATGTCATTGAGATACTTGCTCTGATGCAAGTATTATAAATACTAATGTTTCTCTTTTTCTGATAGGCAAACTTCTCACAGCTTGATAGCTGAGATTGTAGGCCTAATAACAGAACATTGGCATTGGGATGTATTAATATTTTTATATTAAATTTATTTAAATTTAAAATATACTTTGAAGGCGTTGATTTTGGTTAAAAATTTGTGAATTTTAGAAAAAAAAAAGCTTGATACTATATTTCTAGTTCATACAACCTAATCAGTGTAAATTTGCTACATAAAGATAATGAAAATAATGACAAATATAAGTGTTTCTATAGTAAAATTCAGTAGCCTGGGGAATTACAGTTTATATCCTATATTTTCATGTAGAATTCTTTGTTTAGACAGTGAATATGACAAAAATTATGTGTTTAGAATAGTTGAGCTTTACTGAAAAGAATTTACTGGTCATTACATTGCAGATATAAAAAAGCATTGTTTAAAATTATTTCTGCACACAAATTGAGTTCTGATTTTCAGTTTATCAAATCAGCTTTTAGAGTTTAATGATTCAATAAGAAATAATTGAATAGCATTCAGCTAAATGGCTGTAAAGATTATTATGTCAAGAATTCTAAGTAAATGTATGAACTATATGTCTTTTTTTACCATCATTGGTTCGCAATACACTTACACAGGTCCCTATAAATAAATATATGTTTTTCAATATTATTATGGAAGAAGAGAGAATAATCTAAATTATGATCTGTAACTTGTTCTTATTGCTATACTAGTGTCATATTTTTAGCTCATTAAAGTTTAGCTTATTTTAGAGTTTTAGTAAACCATTGCATATTATTGTATAAGTACAGCAAAATATTGAAATAAAATATTATTTATAGTAGTTTATTCTTGTAGATCTATAAATTCCCCGCATTTTGACATATAGTATATTCATGTAGCATTTATAGCTTTTTTGTTACAAAATTTAAAAAATGCACATTTTTTGTGTTTTTTACCTCCCTTTTTGAAAAATGCCAAAAATGATAAAATGCTACATTCGGCACAAGTAAATAAACTCAAATAATTTTTTGACAAGCTTGTAAAAAATTGAGCGTGTTCTATGTGTGCACATGAATGTTTTTCCTAAGTTTCATCTCTGGGGGCATTATAGTTTCTCTTTAAATGTCCTTCAAAAACACGGGTTTGGAAGGCCAAAAAAAAATATCCAAAAAAACGCGTTTTTAAAAATTGGTAACTTTCTTAATATTTAAGCTACAGATATAAATTTGGTATCCTCGGTCTTAGAATCACGAGTTCTATCCAAATAAATTAAAAAATAAGCTGCGTGACCATTTAAAAAAATCGGTTTTGGGTCCCTATTCATATACTGAAACATTAAATTTTTAAATTTCAGCATTTGTTTTTTGTTTTATAAAAAACAAATTAAGGTTAATATATATTGTATATATGTTGTAGTATAGATATATATCATGGGCGTAACAAGGGGGTTTTGGGGTTCAACCTCCAAACCCCGAAAAGATATCCCCCCGCATTGGAGGGGTCGGAATTCAGTGACCGATTTTATTTTTTTTTGCTTTGATTTTGTTTATTTTAGTTGAGATTTTAGTATAAACCATCACTTGACGCAGCGCATACAATGGGTGTTTGTGTTAAAACCCCCTACCATGGGGGTTTTGGATTAAAGCCTCTATCAGGGAGTTTTTAATTTTAAACCCTTACAAGGGGGTTTTGAGTTTAAAACCCCCTTAAAATTTTTTTTTTTTTAATTTAAAACCCCCTACCAGGTGGGTTTGCAGTTAAATTACCCTCTACTAAAAATAAAACAAATAAATGCAAAAGAAAATCCCAAAATTCCAAGAAAACAGCAAATGACACATTACACAAAACTCCCTCCAAATATTACAAAAAACTATGAGGTTTAAGTTTAAAGCCCCCCCCCCCATCAGCAGGGTTTTGTGCTGAAAAACATCGTCTTTAATATTAAAAGCCAATGCAAACTATATACTAAAATTCTATACGTGTTGTCAAATGTGGTTTTCAGTTTAACATCCCCCCCCCCCGTCTAGTTGGGGTTTAAGCTAAAAAATACCTCTTCAATATAAAAAAGCAAAGTACACACTCTAAAATCCATGACCGTATCCAAAGGGGTTTTGAGTTTAAACCTCTCCACAGAGGGGTTTGAAGTAAAAAATTTATCTCTAATATGAAAAAAAAAGAAAATTACGCACTCAAAATACCATTAGCGTAGCCAAAGGGGTATTTGAGTTTAAATCCCTATTGAGATGCATTTGATGCTAAAATAACTTAATATAAAAAGCACATTACATACTAAAATAATTCTTTGTGCGTAGCGGATTTTGAATTAAACCTCCCACTCCTCCATATGGCTTTTTTAAAGTTTAAAACCCCTCCAGAGAGTTTTATATTTAAAATTCCCATACAGAGCGTTTTAATAAAAATAAATAAAATAAATAAAAATAAGAAAAATAAAATAAAGGGAAAGATGGTCTTCAGGAGTTATCAGCGGCATGATCATGATTCATTAGTAGGCTATTCTAATCGTTCTATCTCTTAAATGATTTCCACAACTTCAACAACACCTTGGCCTTTGATGATAAGCTATCAGCGGCATGGTCATAACTATTCTAATTGCTCTTATCTCTGAAAAGATTTCCACTACTTCCACCACACCTTTGCCTTTGATTATTAAGTCAAGCTCAGAATAATATTATAGTACTACATATCCCACATTCAATAGAAGCGATATAGCTAAGTACGTACATAGATTTACAATATTTTATTACATTTCTTATCTAGATTGTAAAGTGGATGGGAAACATATAAACGTATTAATAACTTGTAAAAATATCAGAAGCATTCTTTATAATCATACTTATATATCAGATAAAATAAGGGCTTAAAATCAAATCCTTTTAAGTACAATAAATCGATGATTACAAAAAAATTCTTTGGGGATAAAAAGACCGGGGATTAAATGACCGTAAACCAATATATCTATATCTATATC
>JADKLZ010000130.1:3366839-3378848 GCA_021533235.1 Biomphalaria straminea | reverse complement strand
TAAAGTCCACGCATGTATTATTTTAATTCAATTTCAATGGCAACGTTTTAAAATCCATAGTTAAAGATATAAATATGAAATATAAAGGTAAAAAAAAAAAATCTCCCCAAAATCGATACATCGTACCTCCAAATAGTAAGAGTTCACAGATAGAAAGCATCGCAGTAGTAGAAGTAGCATTTGTTGCCTTTATTACGACTTTCTTGACTGGAGTTTTGTTGATATTTGGATAGACTGTCGCATACTTGATAGTCGTATTAAGTATAAGGGCATCGTAGTTGTCAAATGTTTGAAGAATTGAGTTAGGGAGATATTCACTCAGGGGAAAACCTGAAAAAAAAAACATTGGTAAGCATTTGAAATATTGGGTTTAATCTACGATGGACGCAGTACAATACATACTATACGTTTAGTGTTAGGCGTAAGCCCATGTGGGTTGTATGTCTAGGTCATAAAAAGGGACATGCAAAGGAAAACAAGAACTATGAACAAATCTGAAAAAAAGTTCTTACATTTTTTTTTTCTTGTGATACCATAATTTATTTTTTTAATGCAATGCATCTTTTGAAAATTGAATTTTTAAAAAAGTGTCTATGGTTTAGGTTTAAATATACAATTTTAAATAGATTTACCCTATTAAAAGTACGGAGACGACGAGACATGTATTTAAATGTAATGAAATAAAAAAGAAATGTGAACTTATGCATATTAATTAAAGTAAAGGTCCTTCAATCACTTGAGGGCCCGCCTAAGAACATTTTAAGTTGCGAGTTTTTCAAAAAAAAAGTATGTTATAGAAGTAGTATTTTTTAAAGAATGTATACCAAATTAACGAAAGCCATTTGAAAAGATTAGCATTAAATTTATTGAAAACTACAGATGTCAAGACATCTTCTCTAACGCATTTCCTGTAGATTTTTTTAGGGTAAGCGGAAATAGCGTTAATTTAAATGTCATGAAGATATGGGTAGAATATATAAGGTCAAGAGAAGAAAAGGCTAGATAGAGTGTTAAGAAAAACTAGGTTTAGTTAAAGGGTCATAACAGTTAAGTTTGCGAATGAACAGGTGTCGCAGTGTCCCACACACTAAGTATTAAGAAAAAAATGTTTGAGTTATTAATTATGTGACAATCAAATAGTTTCTTGACAGTACACCCGAGACCATTCGTTTAAGTAGGCCTGACAACTGATCTGTGACGTCGCAGCCTGTGGGTGATATAACGCCAGTAGCTCTTTGACGAATCCCAGTTCTGACGTCTCGACCTGTGACGTTGCAACGAAATATCGGTCTAATCTGAGCACAGGTTGCGACGTTTTTAGAACAGGTGTCATGCCAACTATATCGACTGGCCTCGGTTTAATCTCTTCACTAGTATAACAGAATGGCAAAGTAAAGTTACATCTAAAATAACCCACTTGGAGGGTAAATGTGAATAACATTGACCACAACTGGTTCATCTAATGTTAAGGTCCAAGTCTTTGTTAGGTCAGTGGCATCATTAGTCAAAGTGCAGCTTCCTCTCTTCACATCACTTTCTATGTTTCCATCCACAGCGTTGCCTGCAGAGTTGTTGCCGCTGGTAGATGTTTGCTCAGCCTTTTGTTTTAAAGCAAGATTTCGACCTGTTAAAAGGTAATACACAAAGCTACACTTTGATCTTACTTAAAAGAAAGACAAACTAGACCTTAAAACATACTATGTTGAAGTGTAATAATCTGTTTCTTTTTCATCTTCCGAGTTCACATTGTGTGTGTGTGTGCTAAGTTCACCTTGTGTGTGTGTGTGTGTTGGAGGGTTTCGATGACTTGTCCTACATGCAGGGCCTGCCTTTGGCACGGGCAATCTAGCATTATCTAGGCTTCCGCCTAGGTGCTCCGAACGGTGGTGGGTCCTCGCAAAGGACTCAAAACCACTTTTTAAGAAAGAATAGCTGGACATCTCATATGTTTTGGGTAAATTATTTCTTTTTCTTTTCTTTTATGCTTATTTTGAATTTTTCTATTTTATTTGTGGGCAACAAAAAAAAAAAATTCTCATGGGGCCTCCAATTATTAAAGGCCGGCCCTGGTACATCTGTGGTGATCAGACAACTCTGCATTTAGTTTTTCTTCTATAGGTTGTCTTGGGGACCAGTGTCTTGTTCAGGCCTCTCAATGATGTGAGCAGCATTAAAAGGAGTGCTTTTAATGCTGATTATCAGATTATAATAAATTATCATATACATATTGTCCTAAACCATAAATTATAACAATAGCGAAATGATTTCTAAAAACCAAATGAAACATACAGATGTAACTATTCAGAGCTCTACCTACATGTGCAATGTATCATATTTAAAAGTCTTATTAAAAAAACATCATTCAATACATTATTCTCTACATAACTATATACTTAAATATTCTATATAGCTTCAACTAAACGTGTGCAGCTTGTGGGGGAGGCGTGCGTGGCCGGTAGAAACACGTGACCATACTGCGAGCGGTCAACCGTGACGAGGAACGCCTATTCGTGAATCATTGCCAACCGTTATAGTAGTCCTTATTTAAGACCTGTGGCGACCATTGGTCATTTGAGCTAGTCCAACTGTATTGATTGGTAGAGGAATCCCCCTTTTGCTAAACTTGATTTGTGGTTGGCCCATGTTGTGACTACGTGACTTTCTCGACGACACTGGTTACACGCCCTGTTTTGTTTTGTAAAATGATTTGTAAAATGTTTTACATGTTTCGGATGTTCCTTCAGAAGCTTTTAAAAACTATATAGAAGGAGAATCAATTTAATTCAATGACGAGTTAAGTATAGCGATAATGCCGATAATATTCAGTTACCTGTTACCTATCCCTTAGTCTGTGGACCGTTGGAGCACCAAGCAAGACCTGTAGACCATCTTTTCCATTCCTCTCTATCCTTTGCCCTATTTAGAACCTCTTTTAATGGTAGGCCCGTCCATTCTTTTATGTTGTCTTCCCACCGCTTTCTCTGTCTGCCTCTTCTTCTTTTTCCTCGTAATGTTCCCTGTAGGGAGTTCTATGCGAGCCCCTCAAGATCTTGTTATATGGCCATAGATTTTAAACTTGTGTTTTTTTCACCGTAGTTAGCATGTCATCATGAGGTCCGATCGCTGTATTCAGTCTAATTCAGTAATTGTACTTTCAATTTTTCGTACTACCAATAAAAAGTATTTGGTTTCTATATCAAAGTTCAGACCTTTTATCAACAATTCGCAGAAAGAATGATCTATATTCCATTTGTTTTATTTATCTTCAGCGTTTCTTTCTCATTTTTTTTCGACAAGTAAATTTTGAAAATATAATATAAAATAATCATATAAAAATTCATCAAGACATCTAAAATTAATTAGAATAATAAAGTAACCTTTGCTAACATCAATTGTACAAAGTGACGTAAGAACTTCTCCTTTCAAGATGATACGGCTTACAGGAGCGTTCATGTCACAGCGAATGTAGGCAGTCCTACTGTTGACAACTGTGATCTGTTGTTTCAAGCACTCTAGACGTTTGGTAATCACATCAGAAGTGTCTTCAAAGTACAGTGTAAAACTGTCCACCAAAGCTTTTTATGCAAAAAAAGAAATAAATAAATTAATTAATTACATAATGAACGTACAGAATACAATTGATTTCTACTCTAGTTTTCATTTCATTAAAACATCATAAGTCATTCTATTGTGAAAAAATTAATTAAAAAATTGACATTTTGACATCAAACGTCTCCATATAAAATAAGAGTAATCTTTTGAATTTAATCATAATTCTAATCTAACCCATTGGTTCTCAAAGCTCGAAAGGACATTTCTGCTGTAAACAGTACCAGGAAAAAAAGGAAAGGCAGACTTAGAAAGCCATGGGATATGTTTCATGGCGAAAGAGACTATAGCCAATGCAAAAGACAAAGCGCCAAGGATAAAGACTATTGACATAAGTGGTGCCCAAACGTTCCTACAGACTTAAATGGAAAGGTTAAGTTGAAGGAGTCAAAATACAATAACGATCAAAATAATCTTAAACATTTAATTCAAAGCATTTTAAACATTTTCTAGGAAAGTCTAACTGTCCGCTTGCTAAACAAAATCGCTAATGAGGAAATTGGACAAATATCAAAGAAGCCAATAAAAAAAAGATATCCTTCAGAGAACAAGCCATCCCACCCAAGGAAATATTCCAAGGTGAAGGCCGATATTTCGATGCAGATGTTAAGCAGATGGGTAAGACATTGGGATATTCGGAGATACTGGTGCCGAGCCAAGACGCATGGAGGAAGCTAGTTTGTGACCAGAAGGAACCACTGGCAGAGATGATGATGTTGGATTGTCAGACGCTAGACTTAACTACCATTTACCGATACAACAATAGAACTCCATGTGTACCTGGATCGTTGACAACTAATCGCATCCACGAAAAGAAACTGTATGAGCTCAAATCGATTACTAGAGACTGGAGCTTGCTGTTGGTAATACACGTAAAGTCGTCTTCATCATGCAGCATGTATAGGGACTCATCGTCGATTTCCTTAGGCACTCCAAGTCCAAGAATATTAGATTCTTAAATATAAATAACAAAAAAAAAAGAAAATACATGAATGTAAAAATTATTTTAATATTTTTATGTAATTAAAGATACAGAGGATATTTGTGGTTGGCTAGAAGAAAATTTATTGGGTGATGAAATATTTGCTGATAAATAAATGGTGGATACTTTGCTACAAAGTATAAATGCTTGTTAAAAAATCTACAACTTAATACGCGTATTAAGTTTGTAAAATCAGCATATGTCATATTTATATAGGGTCTTCTAAAAACAAATTTAATCCCTCAAAGTGTCATCGAAAATCCGGAGCAAAGCGTACAGATTTTTTTTATATAGTTTATATCAAGTCACTCTGTCTGTCTGTCAGAGTGTCATCCTGCATCAAACTTTGAACACGTAGCCACGATAAATATTATTATTATTTTTATTTTTATAGCTTTTATATGGCACTACTTTCATGCTTATAGCATTCTCAGAGCTCTTTTAGTTCAATCTCATGTGTGGACCAGTGGGGGGGAGGGGGTATCTAGGAGTTGGTTTCCCGTGCTGCCTTTGGGCGCTAAGTAAACACAATTCTGCCCGAGTCGGGTGTCGAACCTCGAGCCCCCTTCTAGGTAGCCAAGCCAAGCCAAGCCTCAAGCCGCACTTAGCCTCTCGACCACGCTTCCCAAATACCGCATTTCTCATTTATCTTCGGACTCAGCGGTGGCTGAGCATTAAAATGCTTGACTTATAATGGAAAAGAGGCGAGTCTTGAGGTTGGAAAAGCCGAATCAGTAACCCCCATTAGTAACGAACCATTCTGGGAATTACTCTCTTAGAGCACGTGAGAGGAAGCGAGCAGTTTTAAGGTTGCCTTGTCCCCGTAGAAGGACAGTGTTTGTGTCAGACAAGTACCAGTTATCTCTCTAATCAATCCTTGTTTCAATCGCCTTTCGTGCACAACTCTGCATTCTTAAATAATGTGTTATATTGTCTCGTCGTCCTCCATGCAGTGGCGGCACCGTGTGCCGAAGTTTTCCCTCCACAGTCCAAAGTAAACGCCTATTGGACAGTGTCCGACTCGGAACTAAGCCAGGACTGCCCTCTCCGCACGATTCAATCGCCACCATGCATCTCTTTTGAGAAGTTAGGCACTGGTATATATACTGTTTTTAAAAAAATGGTTTTACATGTTTCGATGTTTATTCAGTGTTGAGTAGAATTTACTTCCCAGTCAAGACCTCCCACAGGACAGGGGATTGGAGCGGGCAGAGTTAAACCCGTGATCATCGACATTCCAGCGATCAATCGCACGTCCAGGCACCCAGTAATGGAGATTCAATTTCATCTCTACGTATATCTAACTTGTGCCCGTATATGTTTAACAATAAATAGTCTTTTTTGTAACATTCGTTATTCTATTATGCGAATCGATTATTCGTATATTTCAGGTTAATAATAAGCGGTCCATTACCTATTTTTACTTAAATGATGATTAACGTAATCTTAATTGTATTTTCATATTTAGACATAGATACATTTACTTTAAAAGCAAACTTGAACTGCTAGGTCCTCAATGCTTGCAAAAACCTTTCTAACTGGAATACTACAAGGAAAAAGGAAAAGAGACGAAGAGACTTGAAGACATCGATTAATGTTCGGGCCTCTCTTTGGGGGATTTTTAGTTAAGGCAAAAAAGATAGAGAGAAAGAAAGAAATTAACTGATCATGTGTGGTGCCCCAACTACTTACGATATTGGCAAGCAAGATCCATCCATTGGCTTTTACATTTGCTCGACTGTAAGCAGTTACCTTCAGAGTCACAACCGTCTAAACACTGACACATGAATTGAAGTTTTGGTCCAAACCAATTGGGCTCACAATTCACTCAACATTAGAGAAACAGGAAAATAGTTTAAAATAATAAAAAAAAATTAAGACAACACCTTCTTTATACAACTTATACAGCAGCAGTTTTTCTCTCAATAACGAATGAATGTTAGATTAAAAAACAATGGAACATATTTAGTCAGGGCCGGTCTTAGGCCACTGCAACCTATGCGGCCGCAGTGGGCCCCGCACTTTAATAGGCCCCGCACGATGCGAATTCTAGTTGTAAATTATTAAATTTAACTATTTTTAAGGGTTCCTGGAATTCTCCTGAAACTCTCCTGAATTGGTTAAAATCTTCTGAAAACTGATGCAAAACTCCTTAAATCAGACAAATTCGTCATTTCGGGGTGTCATTAAATTTAAAAAACACCAATCCTACTCGAGATTTAAAAAAAAAAAACAAAACTAAACGGCATTGACAGCTTTCGTAAAGTTAATTCGACAGTGATTTTGTACTTAGTAAAGTATAAATAAAATGCAAAGACGAATTTATTTTCTGATACAAAGTCTTAATATTTTCACTTATTATCCTTATCACAACCCAGATTAGGCCCCGCGCAATTCGTTTCGCATAGGGCCCCGCAACCACTAAGACCGGCCCTGTATTCAGTGTTTATGCGGATCTACTACACCTTATAATATTTCAATGATAGGCCTTTAAATCTACACTTACAAAAAGGTTCGCGAAATTTTGTTAAACATAAATTTATTCAATTATTCAAAGTTCTGCATTTAGAAATTCCCGAACGTGATAATCCTTTCAAAACCAATTTTATATCTAGTTCTCTACCCAAATTTAAATAGTAAAAAAAAAGTGTCCCCTTCAGACCTTGCGATCTATGGGGCAGATGATGTTAAGGTCATCTGTTTCTTTGGCCAACGGTTAACGAGCAGAGTGTTATGTGGCCAGCACAACGACCAACCGCCTTTACTTTCCCCAACTGAAGTCAGGTACCCATTAGAGTTGGGTGGACTCAGGGGCGCCCTAAAAATCCCGAAATTAAAAATCCCAGTCTTCACCGGGATTCGAACCCAGGACCTCAGGTTCGGAAGCCGAGCGCTTAACCATTCGACCACCGCGCCCCCAAATTTAAATTAATGTCATCTACTTTCCCTGAAAAAAAATATAACGTTCAAACTACAGTTATCCCCAGCCAACGAGCTAGTATGTCTTTTCTCAAGTACATAAACAGTTACTTTTCTAGAAAAACCGTTAGAGCAGTGGCGTAGCTATGGAGGGGGGAGGAGGGGGGAGAATTTGAAAATCCCCCCGGGCCCCCACTTGAGGGGGCCCCCAAATGAGTGTTTTTTACATTAAAAATATAGTATTACACAAAATGTAGGGGCCACCAAAGAGGTCAGTCCCCCCGGGCCCCCAAACGATTGAAAATTTCTAGCTACGCCCCTTGTTAGAGCCTTTTTTTTTTATCAGTTTTCAGATACAACCCAACTACTATGAAGTTCTGAGTTAAATAGCGGTATTGTGAACATAATGAAAGCTTGGAATTCAAATAAAGCCTTTAATTAAACTTTAACTTTCCTTAAAGAGATTCAAACCTTAACTTGTCAAAGGCATTAAAAACACGAAGTTTAACTACCTAGCAATAGTTTGTAATAGCTTGATATTCCTAAGAGATGGAGTGGGTTGCCTGAATCAGCCAGAGAAACCATTTACTTAGCATAGTTTTAAGTCCTAAATTTAAATTAATATGCACTCTTAGATCGACGCATTATCGATTGTAATTTATAAGATAAGATAAGCCATAATACTTATAATATACATTATAAAAAAGATTATTTTATCCTGATATAATTAGAAATGCTCTATGTTTACCTTCAGCGTTGAGAGGTTGTAGAATGTACAACATAAAATTGAGCAAGAAAAACCCGCACAAATACATTGTTAATTGATAGGATGAATTGGTTAACTCTCTTGAAGCAGATCTTGGGTGGTAGTTGTATATAACATTATACCACTCTTTTATTCGACTTTTTGAATTCACTTCTGTTCAGGTGTTCATATACTTATTTATAGTAACAGGAACCTGAATTCGAAGACCTCATGGTCTAGTGTGCATATTGACATAAGTGAGGGTAATAGAAATATTGAAGAAGAGGCTCATGGGTTAAAACTTAAAGATGAGTCTCTTTTTATTTGTTTGAGAAAATAACTATGTAGTATAGCTTTATTTAAACTTAAGTAAGAAAGTTATATTTATATAGTACACGAGGACATGGTTTCTTTAGTGTGCATGATTTGATAGGGAAAAATTATATCGTCGCAGTAGCAGTGTACTAATCCAGAACTTGTTTTTCATCACTGAAGTATTTATTGTTTTTTTTTTCCGCTTGTTTTTTTTTCAAAGATCACATAGCATCATTATGTCTGTCTGTCTGGTAAAAAGTTTGTAAGCGTTTTTTCTCCGACATTTAATCTCATATCGAGTTGAAATTTTTCACACTTAATTTCATTTGTCTGACAACACAAGAATCGATTAAAATAAAATTATTCAATTAGCTAATTTACTAATGGCAATCAATTATTTTGTTCGAACAAGGGAAAGACATTTTACTTTCGTAAGCTAAATTAGTCTCACTTATAGCTAGCCGCTTTAAAGTAACTTTATACAAACAATAGACAACAATACAGTGTACTATTTTCAAAGTACCCAATCTGCAGAGTAAATTTATCAAATTGTCCCCATCAGACCTTGCTATCTATGGGGGCAGATGATGTTTAGGTCATCTGTTTCTTTGGCCGACGGTTAACTTGCAGGGTGTTATGTGGCTAGTACAGCGACCAACCGCCTTTACTTTCCCAACTAAAGTCAGGTACCCATTAGAGATGGGTGGACTCAGGGGCGCCATAAAAATCCCGAAATTCAAAATCCCAGTCTTCAACGGGATTCGAACCCAGGACCTCAGGTTCAAAAGCCAAGCCCTTAACCATTCGACTTTCAAAAAAACAAATACTGTCAAAATTTCCCGACTGGTCCAGTTAAGTGATAGGATCACAGTGTTGAGAAAGCTAAAAGCATGAAATGGCGCTTAACAAAATCAATTGGTAAATAATATTTCTTCTCGTATAGACTTTCCGTTGATGGTCTATATGTGTATGTTTCTGTTGTGCTGTCTGTATATGAGAAAAGACATATTTTTACAAGCATCAATAAAGCAGCCTTAGTCTTAGTCTTAGATGTATTTGAAATTTAATTAAACTACATCCGCGATATTGTCGACTATTTGATGGATGAAACAAAAATAATTCTAAACATTTTTTCCTCTCAAAATGTTAGTTCTTTTCTCCAGAATCACAGATTAGGCGTCGTAATCCCAAATCATGTGTATACCTCGCCTTTGAGAGTGACCTCCGCTGGATATATCACTATGAGGATCTGGTATAAAGAAAAGGACCTGGATCGAGGATAGTGAACTCACAAGAAGAAGAAAGAAGGCAGAAATGCAGCCGTGTCTGGTGGTCACGTGATAATCTGTAACGGACAAAAAATGGTCTCCCCAGACGTAAAGTGTTTATGTAATGACGTCTCTACTTCATGCAACAGGGATGTAAAAACCCCTTCAAACAGTTTTGATGCGACGTTGTATTAAAACGTTTCGGGTTTGTGTGGGCAAGCCGTTTGATCATTTAACAAGAGGTCTCAGGTTCGAATCAGTTCTTAGACTTGGAATTTTTAAATTGTAATTTGACTCGAGCTGAAATATTCCCAAAAAGCGATAAGAAACACTTCATCCAGAAAAAAACAAAATATATTAAGCTGATATGCTAGCATCTTTTCTTTTTTCAAGACATTTACTTTATATTTATTTGACTATATTAAGTAAAATAATTCCAATTCAACACATGTAAAGTAGCTTTGAAGCAACATGTATAAAGTAAAGTTCCCCATTCAGACCTTGTGGTCTATAGGGCAGATGATTTAAAGGTCATCTGATTCTGTGGCCTACGGTTAACAAGGGTGTCATGTGGCCAGCACAATGACCAACCGCCTTTACTTTTCCCCAACTAATGTCAGGTACCCATTAGAGCTGGGTGGACTCAGAGGCGCCCAAGGATCCCGAAACAAAAATTCCAGCTTTCCCCAGGATTCAAACCCGGGACTCCCGTTTCAGAAGCCAAGCACTATGCCGCGTAGCATCTAGCAGCATATATAACTTTATGCTAAATAAAAAATGTTATGCCTCTCGTTCCTACGGACACATAAGATTTTATGTGGGCCGTTTCAGCCACTGCTTTGATCTCCTTTCAATGAGAAAACACGTAACTTAAAGATAAGTTCAGAAAATGTCATCATTACCCCACCCCCTCACTTAATTTTCAATATTTTTTTTTTGTTCTACAAAAAAACAACAAAAAAACAACACTTTGACATAAAGGCCACTAATGTCCACGATCAGTCATGTGACGGGGTAATGGGGGCGTCTCTTTCTATTATGTACACAAATAATTGAAGTGCTTTTCATTATACTGTTTAAGGCAGAGGCTCTCAAACTGTTGTCAAACACATCGCTTTACTGTATATCCCGAGCGATAAAGGAATAGAAAAAAAGGAACATATGTATCACTTCAGAATTAATAATCTTTTGCCAACGATTTAAGAGGTTGTCATGTAGACATCACAATGACCAACAGCCTTTACTTTTCCCAAATTGCTTTCAGATACCCATTAGAGCTGGATAACTCTTAGGCGCCCTAAAAATCCCGTAATTAAAAATATTTTTTTTTCTTGCATTTGAACCAAAGGCCCTCAACATCAAAAACCTAGTTCTTTATCACTAAGACACCACCTCACTTATCATTTATAGCTCTGTGTTAATATCCTGGCTACTATAAAGTTAAAGTAACCGAATCATACGCTCGGAGTAGACGCACCAAAATTTAGTTTGAGAAACGTCCACGAAATTAACAATTCAATTACATTTCAAGTGCTCCGAGAGCATGTGTTTACATATTCCAACGTTATGAAGTCAAGTTCCTAGACATGTTGACATATCTTGTCCTTATAATAAGTGACTCTTTAAACATAACAGGAACGTACAAAAACAAGATATGTATACATTGTGTTATGTTATGTGCATTTCTTTATAGTAAATGTATTACATAAATCTGTGAGACAATGAGAGATATAACTCTTGTGTTCGGAGTTCTTTACTCTATGATAAAGCCGAGCGATTGTGGTTTCCCCTTTCCACGTATGTGAATTTTATAATTTCAAATATTTACCATTTGTATTTTTTTTTTTTGACATGTGTTGGATTTTCCTTCAAAATTGACGATTATTAAATCCTAGTCCTCACCTTCCGCAGGCTGACGAAATGACTGCAACCAGGTTCAAAACCTTTTTTAAGGACGTGGTGGCCACTATGTTTGGCTTTCAAATCGAAATGTCCAGAGTTGAAATCTTGACGATGACTGGGGTTTTAAATTTTCGGGAAGTTTAGGTCATTTCTGAGTCCAAGCAACTTAAACGTTTATTTGACATAAGATTGGGACAGTAATGCGGTTGGATGTTGTGCTAGACACATGACACCTGAAAATGTCTTTGCCTCTGTAGAGATGGGTCGGA
>JADKLZ010000130.1:3310480-3335465 GCA_021533235.1 Biomphalaria straminea | reverse complement strand
GAAATTTTTTTCCCACGACGTCAAAGGGAAAAAAACTTGACACCCCCTACGTCACTAGGCTCACAGCAAGAAATGAAAAAAAAAAAAAGTACACCTCCTACGTCACTGGCTTACAGCCTTTCACTAAAGCATTTCTTTGCAACAAGTTTTATCGCGTTTGAATGAATGAATAGACACAACTATTTGCGCACCGTAGTTGAAGGTTTAAAACAGTGAACATCAATCAAGCACGTGGTTATCTGAAGACGCTCAAGTGTTTCCAAGTGTTTCTACAAATTAATCGCTTGATCCCTTTATTATAAGGCACGTTAAAATAAGAATTTGATTAATTGTATATTTTTAATTAGCTATAATGTAGGCCGAAAAGAAAGATATGGACGCCGAATCTGGAATCTGGATGTCTGCCTGGTCGAGCGGTTTGCACGCTGGACTGTCGTTTGGATTTATCGATGGTCCCGGGTTCAAACCCTGCCCGCTCCCATCCCCGTCGTCCTGCGGGAGGTTTGGACTAGGAAGTAACTATCTTCAACTCTAAAGGAACATCCGAAACATGTAGGCCTAAAAGAACAAACAAACAATCTACGTCTAGATCTAAGTCTTGATTCTAGACTTACAACTAGATTCTCAGTTCTCCGTCGAAAAAACCGCCATGTTGCTCGCCGTTATTCTTCCCTAATAGCAGGAGGTTTGCGGCGTTGAAGAGATCTAATAATAATCTAATAGGTTTTCTGATGTAATTTCTAGAAGAAAAAAAATAGATCTAGACGTCTACGTCTGAGCTATAGGATTTCAGCCAGATTTCAATCGCTTTTTTTCCTAGACTAGATCTAGATGTAACAGCATTGCCAATTCCACTCTGAATTTATAGAAGACAAATATTATTATAATTTTGTTCGATCTAAATCTTTGTTTTTTTTTAGAAGGTCTTTTATATAGATTCAGTTAGACAAACATTATTTATATAAACATAATAATTTTATTATTATTATTATTATTATTATTATTATTATTGACGTGAAGTTAATATTTTATTGACATAACGTTATTATTCGTAATTTTAATGTTCAGTAGTATAATATAGTATACCAATTGTATTGTTTTAAAATAAAAAAAAAACAATTTAAACTATTGCTACTAGGAAGATGCCGCGGCCAAGAAAACGCCAGTTATTCAACTTCAACCAAGATTCAAGAGAAGGAAACGATGACGCTGATCCAGCTAAAGTCCCTCGCCTTTCTTTGATTTTAAATGAACTGGATTCAACTTTAATAAATTGCCTGTCTTCAGTCACTCACCAGCCTTCAACTTCGATAAATTGCCCGTCCTCAGTCACTCACCATTCTTCAACTTCGATAAATTGCCAGTCTTCAGTCACTCACCAGCCTTCAACCTCGATAAATTGCCTGTCTCCAGTGACTCATCAGTCTTCAAATACGATAAATCCCAGAGCATCTTCAGCTATAGCAAATGCAATCATTAGTAATATCTTTAAGCTAGAAAATTCTGAGGAGCGTTTAAGGAAACTTGAGGATCTGCGACTTCGAGCTTCACATCGACTCGAAAAGGAAACCAACACACAATATTCTAAGCGGTCAACGAGTTTGCGTACGCTGCAGCCACTTTTGATTTAACTATAAACCTCAGTAAAAAACTTGGGGTTAGGGTGTGGTGACGAAAGGCCTAGAAGATATCTGAATGGAGGGATGTGTAAAAGCAGGCCATATCCTTCCATGGGCTGTAGCACCAGTAGCACCACTGGGATAGATGGATGGCAAAAGCCGGTATGAACTTCTTATAGTCTTACAGTCTGGCTGAGCAGGGCACATATCCCGTAAAATAATCTGAAGAGTTTCTTTAGTGTTCTGTTTGTTCTATATGTAATTGTACATGGCGATTAAATATCAAGTCTCTTAAGTCCTCCTACAGTCTAGACAGCGTAAAACTATCGTAGGCCTACTATTATTGGCTTGTAAGAAAGTCTTTGAAGTTTTCCCCAATAACGTAGAAATTTGCGTCACTCGATGTTTCGTACTAAAGCCATAATTGAATATACTAATTCCAAAATTAAATGTCTGAACGTACCAATTTACATATAGAACAAACAAAATACTAAAGAAATTTTTCGAATTAGTAGTCTTTATCCAATCGTTCATTTTCGTAATTATAAAAAAAAATCCAAAAATGACTTCGGGTATATAAAATTATTTAACCGAGCAAGGCTCGGCCACCTGATATTTTCTACGTTAAGTAAGCTCTGTCCTACTAACTGCTAAATTTACCCCAAAATAACGTTTAAATTTTTTAAGAGAATAAAATTTATTTAATATGCATATAAGGTAGACTTAATTTAAAACAACAATTAATAAGTAGTTTTATTTTAATATCATCGCGTGTACTGCAGTGAAGCAACATATATAACATATGACTAAAAGATTATTTTTTTTTACGGAACTGTTCTCTTTTTTTTCAGGGATTGAATAAGTGATCCTTTACAAAACAAAAATATCAAGTAGATATTCATATTTAGACATTAGTTGACATTTAACTTTATATTCACTTTCATATATCCTTTGGTCTGCTGCACTGCTGGGGCACCACACAATATCTGGCAACCTTCTTTATCCATTATTCTCTGCCACTTGTCTTTGATCTAATTTAATTCTGAAGTTCTATCTGGAATTATTGATACCTGTCTTTTTACCTACCTGGGTGGACCACTTCGGGGGCCGATTTTAAGTTTGTGTTTCCACACAAACTGTCTTTGTAACTTTGGTATTTTTTTTTCACATTTCGTTTGGAAAAGTTTATTTCAGGCAAAATGCTTCAACATAATTATGAAATAACATTATCGTAAAATATAGAAAATGTAACCCTACCAGCATGAGCTACAATCGCTAGTCGGCAAAGTATCAGGAATAAATAGGCCGTCATTCTTTAGAGAGAATAATGAATACTTCCAATCTTTTACACTGTTCATAAAATGACCTTTGAACTGAATTTACATTTCTTTACACTACAAAGTACACACACACGTTTTATAGTCGATATAGTCACGTGATCGACTAGTACAATACTTGGGTACTCACCAGAATGTTTGGTACTTAAAATTAGCAAGTTTTAAAGAAATTTCCTACTGTAAACCCGGATATGTTGAGTACCAAAACTACAGAAACACTTCACTGAAGGACATTCAAGTTGAGCCATGGCGCAATCGTCGACTGGTGTTTACAACTGTCCATCTCTGTGCGATATGGTCGGTGTTTCTCAAACCTTGACCTGCAACTTTTATGTACACTATATATGTGGAAGGTTAAGTAATTATTATATACAAAACGAATCATCTATTTTTGGACGACCATTTCGAGTGGGTACATCCATCTGTGACAAGAATTGATACGTTTTTTATTTCCTAGACATTTGACAGTTAATTATATCGTTGGGAAAATTACTATCGGGATGCCCACAACTGGAAAACTCTTCTGTGGCCGTTATTATTGTTATGTTTCTCTTGTCCTATCTCAGGCTTTCCGTAAACACTGCTATATACACAATACATCAAAAACTTGACAACAAGAGCTCCAAAATAATCTGATACTTTAATACTGGTCAAATAAAACAGCCAATATGACACAATTGGCAACACAATAAACAACTACAAATGCTAAACTGTACATAACCGTACTAAACTCCATAAACTCTACTGTCGCTTCCCGGACTTGTACTCGAGGACTCAACCAGGCCCGACTTCATAGCCAGACTTAAAGACCTGGTCTCCTCCGTGTCCTGTCTTGAACTGCTCTGCCTACACACTCTGTCTCTGGTTTGCGAAGGCCTATGATCAGATGACCATAACACAAGTCATATTCACGTGCTAAGTTCATACCAGTACTGTTCTTTTGCCCATCGACATAACACACGAAAGTGTATTGCTGGCCTGTGTCACATATGTCAACTGATCACACAGTTAACCCTTTAGCGCCGCCAATAGGGCAATAGGGTTATAAAAATATAAAAAAGCTAATAATTAGGGTAATTGTTATCGGGATCTTTGGGCGCTCCTGAGTTCATTTAACTCTAATGGGTACTTAGCATTAGTTGGATAAAGTAATAGCGGTTGGTCGTTGTGCTGGCCACATAAATCCCTCGTTAACGGTAGGCTACAAAGGTAAATGCCATTTACATCATCTGCACCATAGATCAAAAGGTCTGAAAGGGGAACTTTACTTTTACTTTAGTTGTATCAGTTAGTTTTAATCAATCGTATAGTTAAATTTGGAATATATCTAGATTGACAACGATAAAACTGTGCGATTAATAATATTGTTACAAATTTTTTTGTTTAAGATTTTCGACACTTTTCGCTTTCTCATTTAACTGACCGTATTACTTGTCTGGACCAGTTGGTCAAATGGAGTGGGGGCGGGGATGAATGTAAGAAAGAAAATGATATCTAGATGGATTTTGTTATCGTAATTGGTTTTTAAAAAGACATTTTGTGTGGAAACACAAACTCAAAATCAGCCCCCGAAGTTGTCCACCCAGGCAGGTAAAAAATGCAGGTATCAATATTTTCAGAAAGAACATCAGAATAAATTTCTATCAAAGACAAAAGACAGAGAAGAATGGAGAAAGGAGGTTGACAGATCTTGTGTGGTGCCCCATCGGTTCAGCAGAATAAAGAATATGTGAAAGTGAATGTGAAGTTAGGTATGATCCTGGCCTAACTGATGTCTTATAATGAATATCTAATTGATCTAATGGATTTGTGAAGGGTCAATCTTTTATTCCTCAAGATAAAAACATTTCCTTTAGTTAAGTGCCCTGCAAGTAAATTATCCGGCTGCTTTTCAGATGATAATAGAAAAACTAATTATTTTTTTTGTTTTAAATTATGTCCAATTCTATATTCATACTCAATAGATTTTTTTTTCTCTTTAAAAAAAAGTAAACATGTTTTGTGTAAATTTAGTAATTAGTATAACAGAATTTAATTAACTTAGCAATACAAATGTAAAAAAAAAAAGACAAAAAATCTAAAACCGTTTGTATAAATGTGTTAGAAATCTTGTACATATTAATGTCCCCTCCCATGTTTGTTACTATTAATATTGAATAGTTGTAAAAGTGGTGTATTTTTCTGAAAAAAACTGCTTGCATATGTGATTTAAGAAATTCGATTTTTCGCTTTCAGAAAAGAAAAAAAGTAGCTATTGCATCAGAACTTTGTTTGGTCTAAATTATTATGATGTCGTATTTTACTTTTTTTTTTCCTACTTTACGAGATCTAAAGAAAACCGATAGCGTCTTTTTTCCTTTCAGGGGCCGTTAGTGAGGTACTTATGACTACTGAAGAATATAGAGTTATATAGGCTATTGTTTAACCCTTACTCAAGACACCAAACTGAATAATTAATTGTCTATAGTTAATTAGCTAATTAGTTAATTATTTTTATTGATTATTGTGTTGTCATGTGAAAGAAGCTTTGGAAAAATCAATTTTAATTTGAATAGAGAACTAGAACAAATTTATCTTGAACACAATAACGTCTTCGGGTAATTCCGCATATAGGTATGTACGTCCTATAAGTTAAGAACAGTCATGTACTGTTAATGTACATTTTGGGCACCCTCTTTTTAATCTAAATTCCTATCATTAAATATGGTAAAGACACATTTGCATAACAGGGATTTCTTCTTGAACAGGGCGAGGTAACAAATGTTCCATTTTTTAATTAATTATAAGGTTCATTTGTTATAAAATGCATAACAATCGCTCAATAAAGGAGGTATAGTCTTTTTTTTTTAGATAAGTATTTTATGTTGTTCTTGTTTTGAATTAAAAGTTTGTAAAAACATACCTTATGAAGTTGTTTTTTATATTAACATTGCATGTTACAGAGATAGTTTGTTTGCAAACACAAACTCAAAATCCGAAGGCAGGTAAAAAAAAAGGCAGGTTTCAATATTTTCAGAAAGAGCATCAGAAGTAAATTATATCAACGACATATGACAATAAACATGCGTATGCCACCTTGCATGGCTAAGTAAAACAAAGTACGTTTGGGTCATGAGGCCTTCGTCAGCTACTAAACAAACAAACAAAAAAGACAAACAATTAACACAAAATAGCATTAAGTTAACTTATCTGTCCCGATGTAGTAATCTACGGAAGCTGAATAGAAATGAGCTACGGTAGTGTAAAAGCGCGTGAAATCGTAAAGGGGGCCGTGACGTCAGTCAAATATTCATTGGAAGAAGGGTGTAGTGCTAGTGACAATCTTATTTAAAATAAAAGTTTGCTGGTTGTTGATCTCGTAAGGTTGGTTGTTGCCTGACATAAGTTTGTTTTCTATCTGCAGACGTGTGTTTTTTGTTATTGAATTTATTGTAACGAAGATATCAGCTGTTAATTATTCATTTTTCTTAAAGCTTAATTGGTTTCTTTTTTTCTGTATATATAATGTTTTATAACAACTCCTTGATACTATCCACAAGCTCTAAACATAAAAATTACTTTCTAATGTGTTAAATGAGTTTGTAAATAACTATCTCAACAGTAATGATTCTAAAACGTATGTGTCCGAGCCAATGAAGTAGATACTTGGAAATAGTGTAAAACACAGGTTTATAAAAAGAGACAAGAAGATAGTGACATGACCAAGTAAATCATGGAATAGTGTCTTTCTCTGACCCATGCTTAGTGTTTGTTCGTAGTTCTTAGTGAAAGTTAACATCATTATATTTTTTCAAAAACATTATCATGGAATAGTGTCTTTCGGAGATGAATGCGTGTGTATTAGCTGTGGTCGGAACGATGTCTCTACACAGCAGTTCCCCCTCTCTAAACAGATGATCTATCAAAAGGAATATGTATTAATATAAATATGGAACTCTGACCAATGCTTAGTATTTGGTTTATAATTCTAAAAGAAATTTAACACCATTAAATTTTACAGCAAATACAGGTTATATCAGCAAAAAAGGGCAGCAAAGACTACGATTACTGAGAAAACTGTCCTCTTTTAATATTAGCGAAAAGGCCTTGGCTATGTTTTATCACGCTCACATCGGCAATATTTTACATTTTGATATCACTGCCTGGTATGGCAATCTAAGCACTAAGAATAAAAATAAACTCCAGAGAATCCTAAATGCTGCTGGTAAGGTCATTGGCAAAAAGCAAACCCCATTAGGGCAGCTGTTTGAGGCAAACATCCTCACAAAATCTAAGAAGATTCTAGAAATAAAAAATCACCTTTTGGGTCAAGATTTTGCTATTTTACCATCACAAAAGAGATTCAAGACACCGATAGCAAGGATAAACAGACACAAAAACTCTTTTGTTCCTCTGGCAATCAGATCATTAAATAGAACCAATCTAATGTAAACTTTTCATATGTTAATTGTGAGTGATTCTGGTGTGAATGTACATTTTTTTAAAAATAATGTTTTGTTTTGTATAACGCACAAATTGTAAGACAAATTTCCTTACGGACAATAAAGAGTATTATTATTATAATTATTATTATTATTATTATATTAATACAAAAACTGTGAATCCTCAGACTAGATTTTATTTAAAATTGCTATGAATATTGATATTTGACAGGAAAACAAAGCTACACAGATTTCAAACGAGAAAATAGAGCTGTTGGGCAATGCAGTTCTGGTTGAAACACAGAGGTCCAATCCGCGCCATTTTTCTTTTTCATTGTTAAAAGCACTCAAAACATTACAAAAAGTTGATCAAATTAGCATGATTTAAAAAAAAAAAACTTTTTTTAAACCCCATTGATGGAATACCCCAGAAAATAGCAATAAGAGAATTATTGCTCGGTTTTCGTTTTTGTAAGAACAAGACGTCAGCAGAATTGGCTGAAAAATGATCCAACTAATGAATAATTCCTATTTATCTTTAAATAAACTGCGAGGCCAAAGCTCTGATGGTGCTTCCAATATAGGCCTAAGTAGGTAGTAGGACTAAGAATGGTCTTCGGGTATTGCTTCATCTAAAGAAGTCGCTCGCGCATTATGTTAACTTTGCTAACCACGACTTAAACTTGGTTTTAAATGATTCCGTCAACTGTGTTCAAGACGTTACAGATTTTCTTGACTTGGTGTTTTTTTTTTTGCTCACAGCATCTCAAGATAGGCGCGTCTTGAATCCAATAGGAAGAGCAAAGTATATAATACGCTCAAATACTTTTACCCACAATGTGGTCATCAAGAGATTATGCTCTACCAACAATGAGATTAGGATATTTTGATGTACCAAAGCAGTTTGTGTTTCTCAAAGTTAAAAAAATGCATGGAAGCTGCAGCATTTAGAAGAAAATTATAATTATTCGCTAACAATGTCCTGCTTATCGTCGAGTACAAAATTGTAAGCGCAGTCAGCGTTGCGTTGAAAATGTTTAAAAATGAGAAGCAAGATCTACATAAAGCAGAAAGTATTGAAATGACTTTTGTTTAATATACCCATGCATTCAGATTCCACAATTGTTCTGTCACACTATACATTCGTCTTACTTTTGGGTAGGGGGGCCCACCAAGATCTTCTTGAACCCGGGCCCACGGATACCTTGCTACGCCACTGCTTGGAATCGTGTTATTAATGTCCTTCCTGTGTTTCCAATATAAACCATTTGACACCTTGAGCATATTATAAGAAAGAAGGGTGAAAATGCAAAGGCGCCTGGTGATAACATATGCCCCCAACCTGCGATCGCAGCTGTGTATTAAGGATTGAACTCTTTACTCACACAAGAGGTTGCACGGAGAAACGAATGTCTCTGGAGACTAAAATGCCACAGAGAGAGAGAGGGAGAGAGAGAGAGAGAGTGCATATTATACCATATATAACTCCTCTACTATTACATAATATTGCCACTGATTTTGATGGTCATTTTAGGACAGGTGATGGTGTTGGTGGCGAGCGTGTGTTTGCAGGTCTGACAGTTACTTGGAAAGTGCCAGGTTCATTCGAAATCATGTGGAGTTCAGTGCGCACAAATATGTCTCGTAGGTTTTGGTCTCGCCTGAATACTACAAGAGGAGGGAAAGAAAAGACGTCGCAAGTATTTTCATCGGCAGTGCCTGTTTTAGGCACTTCAACCTATATGGTCGCATTGGCCCCGCGAATTCATAGGCCCCGCGCTAATTCTAGGAGAAATTATTAAATTGCAAAATATATTTTAAATATTCCTGGAAATCTCCTTAAGTTATTTAAATCTCCAGAAAACTCATAAAAATCTCCTGAAAAATAGACAAAATTGTCATTTTTGGTTTTCATTTATTCCGATAAACGCCAATCCTACGCGCGATAAAAGAAAAAAAGGCATTGTCAGCTTTCATGTAATAATATGTAATAATCAGGCGAATATTCAACTTAATCGGAAGTTCCAATACCTTTACCTCTATTATCACTGGCATACTCTTCTTCTTCTTCTTCTTCTTCTTCTTCTTCTTCTACTTCTTCTTCTTCTTCTTCTTCTTCTTCTTCTTCTAGCCTTATTGTTATATAATTCGAGGGATAATAACAACTGATCTCACAGATACATTCAGCACCCTAACATTCCTAGAAAAATTTCTTGTTGTCTGTCAGATGTCAGTAATGCTGCAGACCTGCCACATCACCAGAAAACTACTCAGTGGAATCTGTTAAAAGAACTACGATGGATTTACTTTCTCTTTAACGAGAATCTACCCTGGAAGTGCCAGAGAGTGACTACTCGTTGGTTTTTAACTCTTTCTCTCCGTAATAATTTAACACATTCTGGTAGAATCAACGTTGGTATCGTCGGTTAGGATAGAAAGAGTTAATATAATTATACTAACTTTATGGAACCTAAGCTTGGAGATTTAGTGAATAAGGAAGTTCTCTAAATAACAATATACTTCGTTGTTATATAAACCGACCACCTGCGGACAATGGTTTTGCTTGCCCTGGATGTGGCAAAATATGTAGGTCACAGCTGGGACTGCACAGCCACGGGAAACACTGTATTCCTCACTAATCTTCGGACTCGAAGACAAGCCTGTTATTATTATTATATAAACTGAGGAAATAATGATACCTTCACAGATACCTTCAATGCCTTTAACATAAAAAAAAAAAAAAAATCTCGTTGCCAGTCAAAGGTGGTACTTCCACACTAGAAGAACATTTTATCAATTTATTTACACTGTTAAAGTGACTACGATTGATTATATTTCTCCATTACGTAGCTCGACCCTATTTTGTGCCAGAGAAGGAATATTAGTTCGCTTTTAACATAATGATAATAACAATAATAATAATCATAATCTTTATTATCCGCGTGTTAATTTGTTTCAAAATTGTGCAATGCAAAATATAATTTACAATACATAATTAGAGCGAACAATGTGTACGATAGCATACCAAATATACATAGTAACACCAGTTTCTATTCAAGACTACATGATTACAAGCATTTATTAGAGCCCATTTAATTAGGTCTATACGTTGTAATGGTAAGACGTTACCAACATGCATTAACAAAAGGTAAAAAAACGTATTAAAGCTTATTAAACAGCGTGGTTCTCAAACTTTATAGTAATGAAGACACTAACAATGTGTTAACAGCAGCTTATTTTTTTTGAATAATTAGTAAAAAATGATGTTTACGGAAACAATTAAAATTTTTAAGATTACTTAACAAAAAGGAGAATTAAAAAATGATGGTTTTAATTAGGTTGAGACAGACTGTTCATCTTCAGGAATCTCACACATATACCTTAACGCATCAGCGTAATAGCAAGGTATATCATTATACCGCCAGTTATAACTTTTTTCCAAGCACATACAAATATAATCGGCTTGATTTTGAGGCTCTCCCTTTCCCCCATGGTAGAAACTTGGAATCCTTTTTGCTGAAAATATGGGTCCAGATGCCATCATTTTCTGGGTCCATTAGACCGTTGTAGACACAAGAAAAAGTCGAATCATTTGCCGAAACTGATTTAATGAAATTAACAATAAAGGCGTATTCATCAGTGGTGTCAATCTCTACCAGATAACCTCCATAAAATGCACAAGTCGCTTGGGCTTTGTTAATGTCGTTGGATGCTTGCTTTCTAGATAGATAATATCTTCTACCTTGAAATACATTCGAAGAAGTAAAGAACGAATATTTGGATAGTTGTTTCTCAGTATTAAGTTTGTTAACTGATTTCTGAAGAACTTCGTTTAAAGATTTGTACTTGTCTTTCAGTTCTTTAAGGGAGTTGGAAGTTTCGTAGCTCTCTTTCCTGAGATGTAAAAGCTCATCAACAAGGTTTCTGATGTCTGGTTCATCCGTCTCTACACTTGCGTAAGCTGCGGCAGAAATTTTGTTAAAGCTGGTACTTATACCTCGAGCCTCACATTTGTACTTGCTGGCATCTCGGTAGCTAGGATTTGGCCAGGTGAGAGTTATGTACGATGCTCCGTTGAAACCTACTGATCCTTCAGGGTATTTGCTGGTTTTTGATTTGTTAATATTTTCGTTGTAATTGAGAATGATAAGCTCTTCGATCGTGTCGTTGCCTTCGGAAGTCACACGGGACAAAACAAGAGAGTTAATTTTCAACATCTGTGGGACTTTGTTGTCAGTGATGGAACAGTTGACCACAAGGTTATTAGTCAGTCCAGGTTGAATTCTACTGGGTTGAACGTCGATAACTAGAGCTTTGGATAAAAGAAATAGATACATGTCAATAAAAAAATGTATCTCTAATGTATAAAGCATAAAATAAAACGTATATATTAATGAATGTCACGAATAGAAATCAAAACCATTTGAAAAATCCTGCTAAAACTTTCGGATGAGGGAACAAAACCTAAACTACTGGTCCGAATAGCAGTCCACAGCAGCCCTTTTAAAACTTAAGTTAATATGGAAAGACAAACGCTTAGCCCTCGGCACCAAAATCAGACTGATGCGCTATCTGGTCCTTTCTATATGCTTGTGAGTCTTGGACGCGGACTGCAGAGCTAGAGAGGAGGATCCTAGCAATGGAATTGAGATGCTACAGAAGGATCCTAGGCATCACATTTAAAGACCGCATCACAAACCAGGAGATTAGAGACAGGGTTACTGCAGCGATCGGGCCCCACGATGACCTGCTAACTACTGTGAAGAAACGCAAGCTAAAAATCTATGGCCATGTAACAAGATCTTCGGGGCTCGCAAAGACCTTCCTTCAGGGAACAGTACCTGGAAAAAGAAGAAGAGGCAGACAGAGAAAGCGATGGGAAGACAACATTAAAAAATGGACGGGCCTACCATTTAAAGAAGTTCTAAACAGGGCAAAGGATATAGAGGATTGGAGAAAGACGGTCTACAATTCTCGCTTGGTGCCCCAACGGTCCACCAGACTACGGGATAGCTAACAGGTAACTTCCATGCTTATATCATGCTCAAAGCGCTTTGACCAATCTCATTTGTGGACCCGTGGTGGGAGGGGTATCTAGGGTATTTCCGTGCCGCCTTTAGGCGCCCGGTTAACACAACTCTGCTCGAGTCGGGTGTTGAACCTCAAGCCCCCTTCTAGGTAGCCAAGCCAAGTTCAAGCACACTTAGCCTCTCGACCACACTTTCCACGTAAGGAGTATGTATGTATGTAAGTCTCGAATAGAACTCAGAACCGTTTGACCGATCTTAATAAAACTTTGCTGCATTGTTTCGTAGATAACGGTGGAAACCGTATTGAATGTTTCTAATGCGGTTCCAAAATTAAAACATTGTTCCTCAATTTATCTCTGATAAAAAGGGTGAAACTTTCTAACAAATCGGGTAAACCCGTTTTCCCAGTATTTTAGACTTGATAGGAATATGTCGGCTGAACGGGTAAACCCATTTTCACATTCTACGTTTATAAAAAAAATGAGAAAGGAACATTTCAATGCTTGACACTTGACATAGGCTACATTTAAATCTAATATATAGATTTGTAATACCCAAACTTAAGTCTGCAGGTCGCGGGTCATATCCGACTAGTATATATATATAATTTCCCTTTCAGATCTTGAAATTTTTAAGGCAGATGATGTTTAAGTTCATCTGTTTTTGGGCCAACGATGTTTTTGCACGACGTTATGTGACCAGCACTATGACCAATTGCGTGTATTTCCGCAACTTAAGTCATGTAACTATTACAGTTGGGTAAACTCAGGGGTGACCCAAAAAATCACGGAATTCAAAATTCCTACGGTCTTCATCAAGATCCGAATCTCTAAGAAAAGTTAAACTCTGAAATTCAAACCCGTTCTTCTCTCTATTTAGACCCAAATATGGGAAAGGTGTCGGAACTTAAACTTGAGGAAAAAAGTAAAGCTGACGATATATTTATCTATGGAGGCGCAGAAGGGTTAATCTCTGGCTAACGCTTCAGATAACAGGGTTTATTCTCTGCCGTTATATAAACCTATTTGGTTTATTCTCTGTATACTTTTATAACTGTAACAGATCTCAGGGCGCAGGGCCTGTCTTACAGATTGCGGGGACTTATGCGAAACGGATTGCGCAGGGCCTATTCTGGGTTGTGATAAGGATAACAAGTGAAAATTAAGATTTTGTATTAGAAAATAAATTCGTCTTTGCATTTTTTTCATACTTTGCTAAGTACGAAATCAATGTCAAATTAACTTTACGAACTATCTACAGTAGATAGTAGTTTTCCTACAAAAAGCCGATAAACATTTTGCCTTTTAGATTTACTATTGACTTCTTTTTATAACGTCGAGATAGATTTACATCTATATCTGTATGCCAATGACAATTAAAGTAAATTAAGTATTTGAACTTCTTGTTTTAGTTCAATTTCGCCTTATTATTACATTTTTTTAAAATGAAAGCTGACAATGCGGTTTATTTTTTAATCGCCAGTCCGACACCTCGAAATGCCAATTTAGTCAGTTTTTATGGAGATTTGCATCAGTTTTCAAACGATCTTAATAATTTCAGGAGATTTTCATGACTTTTCCGTAATATTTGATAGTTTCAGAATTCCAGGATCCCTTAAATGTTATGTTAAAATGGTTTAATAATAATTTACACCTAGAAATAGCGCGGGGCCTCTGAAAGTGCGGGACCCACTGCGGTCGCATAGGTTGCAGTGGCCTAGTACCGGCCCTGCCACGGCGTTCAAATTGATATGGGATGGAGGTTTTTTTTTTTTTGGGGGGGTTCTACAGAAGAAAAATGTTGCGAAAAAAAGGTATTGAGGAGAATTGAATTTTATTGACTCTTATATATTTTTTAAAATAATCTTGTTTGGAAAAGTTGATTTTAGGAAAAATGATTCAACATTATTACAAAATGACATTATCGCCATCTTCTGAAACTTTTGCTGCAGTCTGATCCACGATCATTCTGGAAATTTCGGAATATATGTGTTCAAATTTAATTTTGTCATAAGAGTTTGTATATGATTTCATTAGTGTTATTTTGCAATAAGATTATATACGTTACCTTTTTTAAAAAAATGTATTCCTTAAAAAAAGGTCCAAAAGAGGTATATGATAAAAGAAGTACTCAAAAAAAGGCAAGAAAAATAAAAGAGATATAAGGCGCAAGGATTTATTTGATGAGAAAGCTATTAACAAAAAAGCACAAATGCTGAGGTTTGCTAAAAAAATATAAGAAAATGGAAACCTACCAGCATGCGTCACAGTCATCAGTTGGCAAATTATGAGAAATAAATAGGCCGTCATTTTTTTGTGAGAATAATGAATACTTCCAATCTTTGATAAAGTTACGTTAGTGACTTTTGAACAAAATTAACATTTCTTTACATCGCACTAATACACACACACACCACTTTTATAGTAATCTAGTCACGTGATCGACAGGAAAAACACTTAGGTACTCACCAGAATGTTTGGTACTTAAGATTATATATATATAATATCAGGTGGCCGAGCCTTGCTCGGTTAAATAATTTATACTAAGAAAGGTAATATACTACTGCTACTGGTGCTACAGCCCATGGAAAGATATGGCCTGCTCTTACACATCCCTCCATTCATATATCTCCTGGGCCTTTCGTCACCACGCCCTAACGGTAACCCCAAGTTTAGATATCTTGTTCAGTGTGAGAAAGTAAGGAGCAGTAGAGCAGCTGTGTAATCACCATTTTCTCAGGAAAAACGCTGCTTACGTCACTAGGCTTACCTTACTACAATGTAAACATGAACGAGTTTTAAAGTATCAATGGACCTAATTAAACATTTGCGCACCATCTTATTGAAGATTGATTTATTATAGAACTATGGAAGGAAAGTCATGAAATTAAATGTACCGATGTATGATTAGTTATTGCGTTTTAAGTGCTTAATATTGTTTACACTTTAATTGCGTAGAGCGGTGTAGATTCTTCAATAATCTTCGGATTTGATGTCAAGCCTTATTATAATTATTATTTTGCTGGCAAAATTATGAACATGTGTTCATGCTTCAGTGTCTAATGTCCCGTACCAAAACAAAGGAAATGGTGATTACACAGTTGCTATACGCCTTACTGCTCTACGCCTTACTTTCTCACACTGAACAAGATATCTAGCTAGCGGTCAACGAGTTTGCGTACGCTGCAGCCACTTTTGATTTAACTATAAACCTCATTAAAAAAAATTGGGGTTAGGGGGTGGTGACGAAAGGCCTAGGAGATATCTGAATGGAGGGATGTGTAAAAGCAGGCCATATCCTTCCATGGGCTGTAGCACCAGTAGCACCACTGGGATAGTTGGATGGAAAAAGCCGGTATGAACTTCTTATAGTCTGACTCTGGCTGAGCAGGGCACATATCCCGTAAAATAATCTGAAGAGTTTCTTTAGTGTTCTGTTTGTTCTATATGTAATTGTACATGGTGATTAAATATCAAGTCTCTTAAGTCCTCCTACAGTCTAGACAGCGTAAAAGTATCGTAGGTCTACTATTATTGGCTTTGAAGAAAGTCTTTGCAGTTTTACCCAATAACGTAAAAATTTGCGTCACTCGATGTTTCGTACTAAAGCCATAATTGAATATAATAATTCCAAAATTAAATGTCTGATCGTACCAATTTACATTTAGAACAAACAGAAAACTTAAGAAACTCTTCAGATTCGTAGTCTTTATCCGATCGTTCATTTTCGTAATTATAAAAAAATCCCAAAAATGACTTCGGGTATATAACCTTTCTTATGAAATTATTAAACAGAGCAAGGCTCGGCCACCTGATATTAATAAACTAAAACTAATCTTCTATTTTCAAATTTAATATTGCATTCATTCTATTGATTATCCAAGCTTTTTTTAATTTTACGTAAATTTCATCTAAATTACATAAAAATTATTAATAATAATAATTAAGAAGGTAAATATTAAGAGTGCTAAATCAGAACTTAAGTTTATGTAGATCTAAATCTCTACAGATCAATGCTGAATTTTTTTTTTAAATCACTCGTGTGACGTATTGTATATATCTGGCTATTAGTTTGTAACCAGTTTGTTATTAACTAAAGAGCAATGCCTTGTCGTGCGGTTGGCGTGCTGAACCGATTATCTCGACGCTGCCGGGTTATGTGTCTGTTTGTTTTACATGTTTCGAATGTTTCTTCAGAGTTAAAGATATTTTACTTCCTAGTTCAAACCTTCCTCAGGAGGGGATAGGAGCATGCAGGAATTGAGCCAGGGACAGACGATAAATCCGAACTATAGTCTAGTGCGCAAACATCAAGATAAGGCAGGTTTATACCCTGCTCGCCATCATCCGTCGTGCAGCGAGAAGTTAATTATTTTCAACTTAGAAGGAACAAACGAAACATCTTGCGAATAGGCGGATCTGACAGGGATCCGACTCCGACGGGGCCGCCTCTGAGTTTGTGTATCACACAAACTCTCTTTGTAATTTGTTAAGAGCCAGGTTAGTTGTTTTGTTTTTTTTAAGTCTCTAAACTTTTAAGAAATAATGCAGCTTTTTAATAATACTAATACCTTGCTGGTATTGACATATGTTTTCATAATGAACGGAGACAAAGCTTGCTGCATTGAACTGTGTGGCTGTGCATTATAGAAAGGGTGAGTGGTGGCAGAGAAGTAGAGCGATTGGTTTCCAGACTAACCAACTCAAAAAAAAAAAAAAAGTAATGTAACATCTTTAAAGTCAAATAAATAACAGCCAATACTATTCGATAGGCTACATCTTACAATGACTATACAAATACTTTACTTTGTGCAAACGTTCCGCTGTATCTTATTTAGAAGCGTTTAGCCTGTGCCTAATGAACATTACTTGACCGTTCTTGGTGCCAGTGGCGTATTTAAGAATTCACCATCACGAGGAGGACCGGGGTACGGATTGACTTCTTTTGGCCCCCTAAATTTGGACATTCGACATCAATGACATTAGAAAATAAAGCATTATTTAATATTTAATGTAAAAAAAAATTGAACACTCTTTTGAGCCCCCCCCCCCTCAAATGGGGGCCGGGAAATTTTTAAATTATCCTCCCCACACCCTAGCTACGCCACTGCTGGGCGGTCATATGAGTGTATCTGAATTGACTGACCTGAGTAATGATTACAACACAGATCTTTACAGTCACGTGACCGTGTCCCCACTCGCCAGGTTGTCCGACGCCATACGTCATGATTGTCCGTCGCCATTCGTCACCGTTGTCCTTACGGGGACCGCTAAAAATGGCTGATAAATTACAGCTAATTTAATGTTTCCATCAGGCGTATGTCAAGTTTTCCAGAGTTATACTCTGTATGTTTTCTCAATCAGTTGAAGGATCAATGGGAGTAGCCTACTTACCAAAAAGAGATACGAAAATGAGTCGTTGGTAAAATAGCTATTATGATAATTGATGTGAAGCCATTTTCCGACGCCTAAAAACAAAGATCGACTTCAAATATCCTTTTAAGAGAGCCATCGGTTTCTAATATTAGTTCAGGTGAATTTTATTTCGTTTTTTGTACTCTTTCGGTCATGTGGCCCGCGACACGAGTGTCGGAATCGAAAATGGCCCGCCGGTCGAATTAGGTTGGGCATCACTGGTTTAACCCATCGTTCAAAGAGGAAAACAAAATCGAAGAAAAAAACCTTCATTGAAGTACTATTGAGTTGAGTGCCATCGTTTTTTAGGAAATTGTAATAATTCTTTTTTGGAAAATAATAAGTGAAACTTTAATAGGTTATGCAACTATTAAAACCTAAGTGCTGGGTCAATTAAAAAATGACCATTTAAGCCACACATGTGATGTATTTATATGTTGTTGTTTTTTAAGAAAAGTGGAGAAAATATTGTCATTATCATAGTTCTATTTATAATCATAATTGTCTAACTACCAATCATTGTTATCCCCACTATTCATAACACCATCATTAAAATGAAAATTAAATATCATGATTATTTTCATCATATTATTATTTCTAATTTTCATCAATTCTATCATCAGCATTATCATTATAATTTTCCTACATCTTATAATAAGCATTAACCGTTGGCATAAAAAAAAGATCATTCCCCATCAGTAAGGGGCATCAAATTTGTATGCCCCAAAACACATTATCAATTACTCAGGACCAGAAGGTGTAATCATTTGTGTATTAACAGACAGATGGGACAGCTCTAAGCGCTATACATCCCGTAACCTAAACATAAGTTACACCATGTGGTTTAGACTGGAATATACCAGTATCCCAGGGGAATTGTTGTTTGCTTTTCAGCTGTTAACTGAGGGTGGTTTGGCGATGGTGATAGCAATGGTTCTTTGATAACTTACTTACATAAGTAGGTAATAATATTAACATTTCTAGCATAAAGATAACGGTGTACATAAACATTAAATTAAACAAGGTTACAAAGACAGTTTTGGAACACAAACTCAAAATAGGCTTCCGAAGTGGTCGCCCTAGACCCTTCACCAGTTTTGGATCATGGGACTTTCAGTTCCAAGTGCTCTGCCCTCAACCACATCATATCAATATTGTTACGAATCTTAGATTCCTATTTCAGGCTTTCCGTAAACACTGCTAAACACATAACACAACATATCAAAGAACCTGACAACAAGAGGTCCAAAAATAATCTGGTACTTTAATAAATGGATAGATAAAAGCCATTACTAGACATTTGGCAACACATCAACAACTACAAATACTACCACTGTACATCACAGAACTAAACTCTACTGTCACTATCTCTTTCTTGACACGCACATTCACTTGAGGACTCGACCAGGACCGACTTCATAGCCAGACTCCGTGTCCTGTCTTGAACTGCCCTACCTAAACACTCTGTCTCTGGTCTCTCGTACACGCAGGCTTATGATCAGATGACCATAACAGTGGTCACATTTGCGTGCAAAGTTCATGCCAGTACTGTTCTTTCCCCTTCTATATAGCACGCTAACTGTACTACTGGCCTGTGTCACAAATGTCAGTTGACTACAAACAGTTAACCCTTTTGCGCCGCCAATAGGGTTATAACAATATATTCACTTATATTTTTTAAAATAATAATTATTAACCTTATCGATACATTCTAAATTAATAACATGTTACATTGTAATAAAAAGAAACTAAAAAAAAATATTTATTCTTATAACAAAATTAGATAAATTGGCAACACGAAAAAAAATTCTTGAACTTCTTTTAGCTATAATTGTGTTCAGATGACAAGACTTTCCCCTCGCAAATAGAAATTAATATTTCCATTGCCATTTATCATACACTCTAGACATGGATCTATCTAGCTCTAAACCTAGTTTTAGATCTAAATCTATATTCAAGATCTAAGTCTAAGCCTAGATCTAGAAATAGATGTAAGTCTCTGTCCAGATCTTGAGTTAAGTGTACGTCTAAGTCTAGATCTAGATATATAGTCTTGATAAAGAATTTACTATTTCTAGACTAGAACACGTATTAAATATATGTAGATCTAGGCTCTATTTAGTCTTACTTGGAATCTCAGAGTGTAAAAGTAAAGTGTCCCCTTCAGACCTTTCGATCTATGGGGCAGATGATGTTAAGGTCATCTGTTTCTTTGGCGAACGGTTAACGAGCAGGGTGTTATCTGGCCAGCACAACGACCAACCGCCTTTACTTTCCCCAACTAAGTCATTAGAGTTGGGTGGACTCAGTGGCGCCCTAAAAATCCCGAAATTCAAAATCCCAGTCTTCACCGGGATTTGAACCCAGGACCTCAAGCACTTAACCATTCGACCACCGCGCACCCAATCTCAGACTGTAGTCCCCTATAATGAGGATGTCAAAACTGCGCGTTATAAAAGTAGTTTGTTATTTTTTAAACTTTTAACTATAACGAAGTCATGGATGCAACGCTACTGGTAAAAGAATCTGTAATACAACATCCTGCACGAAAACATCTGTTATTAAAAGATCCTTTATTTAAATATCTTCTACAAATATAAAAGTTTCTAAATATTTTAAGCATACAGTTTTTAGAGAACAATTAATTATTTTACACAAGGCTAATTTCCCCTAAAGCTTGATAAATTTTATGTTAAAAGAAAACAAAATAACAACTAATTGATCAATTAATTGGTATTTTTTTTATGCATGTGTTGTCATCGGATTTCTTAATTTGATACCCAATCTTAGTAACTGACTAAAACCGGTCTTGGCCACTTATGTTGAACCATATTTAGTCTTGTCCTTATATTACCTGATGTCCATGTCTCGCGTGCATATGTTGATATAGGGATGGCGATAGTTTTATTGTAGGCGGATATTTGTCTCTAGTCCAATAGCTTGGGTTGTCCAAAGCGGACGCAGACTCGACCACTTAATGAGGTTGTGACTTAACGTCGCGTTAGGTTTACAAACATATCAAAGGATAGAATGAACTACGCATACCAAGAGTTGCAATGACATGGAGACCAATAATAACAAGATTACAAAGAGAGTTTGTGTGATACACAAACTCAGAGGCGGCCCCCGTCGGAGTCGGATCCCTGTCAGATCCGCTTTGATCTCTCAACGGACGGACAGACAGACAGACAGACGGACAGACAGGCCACACAAAACTAATATACATCTTCCGTGCTTTGATCTCTCAACGTTAGCCTTGTAAAGCCGATGTTCAAGGCAACTGCCACACTTGTTTTATGAGTTGATTACTTTACGAGTAAATACTGGTATGTTACTCGTATGTTGGAACAAAAAAAAATGTGATACCATGTGCAGTATATTAGATTATTAATTGTCTTAAAGTAGGTTTCATTTATATTGCATACTAATTAGGTTTTTTCTCTTTAAATACTGTTTGCATAAAATATTTTTAAAAATTAGATTTTGAGCTTTTAGAAAAAAAAAAGTAGCCGTTGCATCAGAACTTTGAATGCTCTATATTATCGTGATGTCAGATTTTCATATTCTCTTCTACTTTCTGAGCACTAAACGGGACGGACGGACGGACAGACAGACAGACAGACAGACAGACAGACAGACAGACAGACAGACGGACAGACAGGCCACACAAAACTAATAGCGTCTTTTCCCCTTTCGGGGGCCGCTAAAAATTAAAATAATAATATATAGCTTTAATATTGCGCAAACAGGAATACCACAACACAAGCGTCACACTTTTACTGTTGACTACAGAGCAGTGGACACCAGGTGGGAGGAGGCTTCAGACATTGCCAGCAATAGAACTTTAAAGAGACTGATTGCCGCCCAACGAGCTATATAGCTCGAGAGGATATACGTGTAAAATGGTTTAAAGTCGTCATCGACATTAAAAAAAGTGTGCAAAGTTTAAACTTAATTTCAGAACAGGAAGTGAGAAAAATCAGACCATTAATAACATTATTTAGAGACACTTCAAAACAGAAGGATACAAAGTAAAGTACCCATAACACATACATCACTTAACCATGAATTACCAATAGAAAAAAACAACACACAACCTTATTAAATACTCAGAAAGACACAAAGTGGCACATTTCATATCCCATACGCTAGAACAAAATCGTACATTAGAGATTGAAATAGGTTGTCTGCCTTTGCCAGGGAAACCAACAACTAAGCAGAGTTCATTAACATGTATGACTAGATTGACACATGAAATGAGTAGGACGTAGTTACCTCTTTTTTTTGAAGCAACGTCTGTAATATATAAGATAAGACAATGGGAATGAATTAAAATGAGCTTTGTACCATTAAAAATTATAATTTTAAAATGTTTAGAAATGCTAGAAACTGTTTTGATACTGGATACTCTCTCTTACAGTCAAATATGTGCTCTCCAACTGGTTGCTTGAGAAAGTCATGACAAATTATAACAAATGTAGGTAACAGATGACACGAACAGTTAAATATAAGCTGATAAGCAGAAAATATAAACGGCAATTTAATTGTTGGGTTGGCTGATGAATGCAATCGGGAGCCACATGATATTATTTTTAAACTTAGTTGAAAAGAATGGCATTATTATAGTTTAATAAGCGATCGTTGTAGAGTGACTATATAACATAGTCTTCACTTTTACATAATTTATTCATAATATTATTAGGATTTTTTTTTGGGGGGTAATTTAATTGTTACACAATTTTCTTATTTATAAGCAACAAATTTACACATTGTAATTATTACTGTACTATACTATATTCTTGTAATGTATAGATTTATACTCAACCTATTAAAAATGCTATATATTTAACATTTTATACAACATTAAGAGCAAGATCATTTAGTGGGGAAATGTTTCTCTTTTAAACAGAAGGGTTTGGGTTCGAGAGTGAGTGAAAAATGGTTTGTTAATTTACAGGGTTTTCAGGTTTTTTTTTTACTGTTTGGTCTTTTGTTCTCGGATGGAAGTCAGACAGGTTTTTTTTTTCAAACTTAGTGCACGAAGAGCCTCGGCTCAGCACTTAAGACTATCCAGCGGTCTTCCATGGAATTATTTTTTTCTCTATGTAATTATTTACCACATTCTGATGGATCGTTGGTATCGTCAGTTAGCAAAGAGAAAGAGGGGAAATGAAATGCTCGTTCAGAATATCAGCTGAAGAAAGAGAAAAAATTTTATCATTTGAGATATACATAGCTCAGTATTCTTATTCTTCTTCCTTCTCATTTTTTGATGCTGCGTTTACATGAATTTAGCTTTTATATAGCGCTACTTTCATGCGCTTTGGTCCAATCTTATTTGTGGACCAGTGGGAGGGAGGGGGTATCTAGGAGATGGTTTTCCGTGCTGCCTTTAGGGTTCAGTAAACGCAATTCTGCCCGAGTCGGGTGTGGAACCTCGAGCCCCCTTCTAGGTAGCCAAGCCAAGTTTAAGCATACTTAGCCTCTCGACCACGCTTCCAACGCTTCCCATATATGAGATGAACTACGCAGTGATTTCCATATCAGAGAGCTCTCCATAAAGTTTTCATTCTATTAAAGTGTTTTGGAGCCAGTGTCTAATTCGGGTATCTTGTAAAAGAAAACAGTTTTAAATGACATGGTCCGCATTATATTGACACTCCACATGGGCAGTTATCACTGGTTCCAATTTTGAGCTTCCGGTACATATGTTGTCTCATTCTGTTGTGTCTGGCCCATAGTCGAAAGAATATAAATATCTAAGTATATCCATAAACAACAAACTGAAATGAAGTGTACACTATCAAAACCTCTACACGAAAATTAAATCAGTGACTCTTCTATCTCAGAAAATTTAACATTCACAAAACAATAGTCAAACTTTTTTACAGAAGAACAATCATTAGTCTAATTAACTTTGCCATCACCTGCTGGTATGGTAATACTTCACTGGCACAAAGACTTAGACTAAATAGACTAATTTAAAAAGCATCGCATATCTCTCGAACACAACTACCATCTCTTGAAGAGCTTTTTCATAAAAAAGGCCTTTCCAAAACACGTTTCTTAAAGACTATCTGCACCCACTACACAACTGTTACATAAGATCTGAACGAAGTTGTCGTCTCCTTTCATTTAGAACAGAAAGAGTCAAAAAACTTCTTTATCCGACTTTCGGTCAGAGTGTTACAAGATCATCTGTCGTCATCGAGAAGTACATTGAAGTCAAATTAATAAAGAGCTGGTTGTGAGTGTGTATGTGTTTTGTGTGTGAATGTTGTTCGAATTTTTCATCTATATTATTTTTGTACATTAGTTACGCTGAGGTTGTCAATTGTAGTCAAACTGAATTTCCTTTTGATTGGATCAATAATAATTATCTTATCTTAAACGTTGATCTTTTAGGGATAGCTTAAAATAGGAAGTTATGAATTGTATAATTTTCTAAGCAATTTCAACATGTAGTCGCAATGCACAGAAACACAAAAGCAGAATATTTATTACACATAAAGAAATTACAATCTAATGCATCCCTAACACTTTCATCTTGAGGAGCGCGGTGGATGAGTGGTTAAGCACTTGAATTCCGAACCTGAGGTCCTGTGTTTGAATATCAGTGAAGATTGTGATTTTTTGGGCGCCTATGAGTCAACCTAACACTCTTGAAGTTGAGGAGAGTAAAAGCGGATGCTCGTTGTGCTGGCTGCATAACACCTTTCTTTTTTGAAATTCATCTAAATATTTGCACCTATTAATCTTTAACAATATTTGCACAAATAGGCCTCAAAATCTTATCATATATGAGCTTAGATGTTATAATATATATGCCTGACAATCTTACTACTCATATCTTTCAATCTTACCATACTCCTGACAATCTTACCACACTTCTGACAATCTTATCATACACATGATGATCGTACCACACACATGACAGCTTTATTACACTCCTGACAATCTTCCCACACACTTTTTTCAATCCTATCACACTCCTGACAATCTAACAACACAACTGATAATCTTATCATACATCTAACAATCTTACCACAATCCTGACAATTTTATCATACACCTGACAATCTTACTACACACCTGAACATCTTATCACACAACTGAAAATCTTACCACACTCCTGACAATCTTACCACACTCCTGACAATCTTA
>JADKLZ010000130.1:3286484-3304567 GCA_021533235.1 Biomphalaria straminea | reverse complement strand
TATTGGCTTGGATAGAGTTCATTGTGCGCATGCGTGACCTTTTTAATTAGATGTACGCTATGAATGAAACTATTAGAATATATCTAAACACGGCTTCGCGAACGAACGTATGAAAAATGCTTTCGAAAAACAAATTTCAGTGTTAATTTGATTAAAATATGAAATGAATTGACTATAATAAGTGTGTTCATGTGCTAAAGTATAAAACTATCGTTGCGAAGAGAAGTTCTTTCATCTTAGATTTTTAGACCTAGGGACGTGACCTCATTTCACGTTCGCTGTGCTAAGAATAGAGCGATGTGTAACATTTCGTGAAATGTCTAATGAACGAATGTGCGTAAGTATATCTACGCTTGCTGATATAAAAAACGAACGTATGTAAAAAGCCTTTTAAAACACAAATTTGAAGCTTAATTTTGTTAAATAATAAAATCATTAGACTATATTTTGTATTTTCATGCGTCAAAGTAAAAACCTATAAGTGCAAAGTGTATTTCTTAAAATTGGATCCAGATCTAAATCCTTTCGATCTTTTTCTCATGTCAACATTTTAAACAAAGCCTAGATCCATAAAATAGTATAGTTGTAATAGACTTGGTCAACTTTATTTTTCTAAGGGTCTTACGTTTGTTTTAGGGCTACAATACATACACTACGGCCTAAGTTGGTACCCAAGGAACATTTCTGCCAAGTTTAATGAAAATTGGTCACGCGGTTTTGATTTCTATTCGATACATATAAAGAGGACGATCCTTGATACACAGCTGCGATCGCAGGTTGGGCATATGTAGCCACCTGTCTCCGTTGCATTTACACCATTTGTACACGTTATTCATCCAACACCCAGTCTCGGATCAAGCTGAAATTTTGCAAGATTGTTTCTTTTACCTGACAACACAAGAATCGATTTTAAAAAGTCATTAAACTATAGGTAATAACTTATTTGATATCACAAACAAGGGAAAGAATAGTATTTGACTGAAGTGGTTGTTTAAGTTGAATTCATTTCCTTTCAAAAGAAAGAAATAGTACATGATTGAAAAGGTTGTTTTAAGCTAAATTAATCCCCTTGTAAATTGAAAGAAATAGTATTTGACTGAAGTGGTGGTTTTAGCTGAAGTAGTCTCTTTCCAACGGAAATAAATAGTACTTGACTGAAGTTGCGGTATAAGCTGAATTAGTCCCCTTTATAAATTCTCGTCTCAGGCTTATTACAAATACATGACTGATTCAAGCTAATTGATTCATTTAATATAAGCTTTGTTGTTGATGTTTTTTTAAAGAATATTTCTGTATTTGCCTGATTCTATCTCCAGGTCGAAACGTCGCATTGAAACAAAAGACCCAGCAAAGTTCTACGCTATTTTATCAAAATTGGTATTTCGAATCTAAATATGCTGTTGATGGCAGCACAAGAAACCTTCAAAACGACTGCACCCACACCAGTGACGCAAACCCTTCCTGGACTCTTGAGCTGGACACGCCTAAAGTGGTCAACAGGTTCACTTTGTATAACAGAGGTAAAGTGGTCAGCTTGAAATGTTGTTAAATAAATGTTATTTGTGTTACAGAGCACGGCATTCTTCTTCCTCGTTTGCTATCTCAAACAAGGGAAATAATATTTCTTGACTAAAGTCGTGGCTTAAACTAAATTGGTCCCCTTTCAAAAGGAAATCAATAGTACTTGAATGAAGTGGTCATTATTGAGGTCTATTTTAACGATTGGTTATCTTTTTCTAGATAGCTTTTTTTTTGCTGCTGAGCTGTGGGCTCTTTTGCAGACGATGCCAAGGAATAATAGCGTGCTGATTTCTTCAGTTGTTCAGCACTGTCATACAGGGTGTTGGTTATGTTGGGCTGTATAGGAACTTAGTGGAAGTAGGGTCTGCCTAAGGTTGATTAGGAAGGATCATTAACCTACAGTTTCACAAGGGAGGGCGCAGTGTCTACAAAGTGGAAATTGTATTTTGTTCAGATGGCATAAGCCAAATGGGATTAATCAAGACCACATGTCATTGAACACTGACCTATTTTCAGTGTAGACCAATAGATAGTTGCCACGTCACTGGCCTGTATGACGTGGCAACGAGCTATTGGTCTCCACTGTGCTGCCTGAAGAGTAAGACGTCGAACTATTTCTTGAGGCCTACTAAAACGATTGGTCTCAAAATTAAGCTACTATTGTACAGAAAAAAAAGGAGGAGGAAGATGCTTGTAACTTCAGACATTACAATTCATCTCGTTCAAATTTTAAAAAAAATCTATTTTCTACACATAGAAAAACAATAACCATTAAAACAATAAACTGGATTCAGAGGAAAACTTCTCTGGTATGTAAAATTTAATAAAATAATTTTGTCCTTCAAATAAACAGAATTTAGATTTAGTCTCAGAAGTGTCCAACATATCATTATTCTCTTTTTGAACACATAACAAATATGCAAACTAATAGAAGTTGTAACAATAACAATAAAAAACAATTATAAATTACTAAATTACTTGATGGCCCATTTTGCATCCTAGCAGGCTTGTGGTCACTAGGTAACTGACATAATAATACATTTTTTACCATAGTATTTCATGACACACTTATGTGGTATTTAATAGTATTATATGTACATGGGCACTTTCTCTAAAGTACAGACATTACCTCAAAGAAGAAGATGATTACGTCCTATTCAGAAATGTTTGGTAATTGTATCGCCTATGTTGTCTTCTACAGGAGACTGCTGCGATTATAGACTAAAGAAATTTAAGCTTGAAGCCTTTGACGAGGTACAAAAAAGTATTGGGATTTATCAAGATGCCAATGAAAACCCGCTGTCAGTGTACGCATTTGCAAAGATACTGAACAAACCTGTGTCAACGATACAAATCAAACCAACATATCTGATACCAACTGAGGCTACTCTTACAATGACTCTTTGTGAAGTGGAAGTTTTTGGCGGTATGTACTTTTTTTTTTACAAAAAGTTTAACTCAGGGTGACGGTAAAGCGCTTAGTTTTCGAACCGGAGGTCATGGGTTCGAATCTTGGTGAATACTGGATTATAAATTTCGGGATATTTCGGCGTCTGTGGGAATATGTACCGTGTGATAGCCTAAGACCTGAGCCGCAGGCTCTTCGAGCTCTAAGTTTGAAAAAAAAAAACTGTTCGGCGTCAAACAGTAAAAAAAAACTATCTGAACTACTGTTCTTTCTGGTAGAAACCCGAGTCTATGCGTATGTAATGCATTGCTATTTCCGGAAAAACAGGCACTCCGGACGCATGCACAAGAAATCATGACTGAAGGCCAAGTTATTGCCGGGAACCTCCGCCATCTTCGTATGTTATACCAAGCTAACAGTGTGGGACTCGCCATTAGTGTTACGGCCCCTCGAGAAACGGCGCATGCATTCGATACAGGGTCGTGGGGGCTTTCTTGCTACTCCTGACTACTTCACTAGTTTGACTATTTAATTACAAATCTAACTTCATCTCTAAACTAAACTAGGTTACTACAAAGTAAGGAAGGACAAAAATGTGTTGGTTGAGATCTTCATAGTTAGAAATGCAGACATTTTAGTAGGATAGATAATATACTGATACTTTAAAGATTCAAACCAATCAAAAACTGTTTATTTTGTTTTTCTTTGTTTAGAATGTGCTCCAGGAAGTTGGGGTCTAAACTGCAGCGTAAAGTGCCCTACAGAGTGCCCGACTATGTGCCAGCAGGATACAGGAACATGTCTACAGAGTAAGTGATAGAAGTAACAGTTATATCTACTTTATGTATTCCACCTTTCAGTTCCGTTGGAAACTAGTATGGGCAAATATAGGAGGCGCAGTGGCTGAGCGGTAAAGCACTTGGCTTCTGAATTGGGGGTCCTGGGTTCGAATCCTGGTTAAGGCTGTGATTTTATATTTCGGGATCCTTGGGCGCCTCCCAGCTCTAATGGGTACCTGACTTTAGTTGGGGAAAAGTAAAGGCGGTTGGTCGTTGTGCTGGCCACATGACACCCTCGTTAACCGTAAGCCACAGAATCAGATGACCTTTACATCATCTGCCCTATAGACTACAAGGTCTGAAAGTGGAACTTTACTTTTTTTACTTTACTATGGGCAAATATGGCTGAGCGGTAAAGCGCTTGGACTCAAAAATCGGGAGTCCCAGGATCGAAGCCTGGTGAAGACTGGGATTTTTAATTTTGGGATCTTTGAGCGCCTCTGAGTCCACTCAACTCTAATCGGTACCTGAAATTAGTTAAGGAAAAGAAAAGGCGGTTTGTCATTGTGCTGGCCACATGACATCTACGTAAACTGTAGGCCAAAACCTGCCCTACATATCACACGGTCTAGAAGGGGAACTTTACTGTTCTATAGGAAGCTGGTGCCAATGTTCAAATCAAGGCGCCTTGATGCTTTATAATTTGATGTCCTATCAGAGATTGAAACCCTACGCTTGTCTCATATGAACAGAATACACGCCAGAAAAAAAAAGTCCCGATTTCGATGGTCGGGACATGTAGTTCGAATACCAGAAATTTGCTTTTCCAAACTACTTCTGCAGAGCCCTACTTCGTGCAGTAATGTGCTCTCGGTGGAGTCAGAGGTTAATACAAGCGTTACAAAGACACTCTTAAGAACTTTCTCAAGGTCTTTGATATTGGCATTCTTGGCTGCTAAAACACTAGCTCTCGAACGCTCCTCGTGGCGTGAAGCTGTGAGTGTCGGAGTGTCAAGATTCTAAGCAAGAAGAGTGGCCAGCGTGAAAGAACGTCAAGAGAACACAAAGCTGAGAGAAGAAGAGTATCGCATGAGAGGTCGGCTTTTTAAAGCGAAGATTGGACTTTTCCGTCATCTTCGAGTTTATAGGACTTGACTAATGTGCTCATCTTTGACGATAAATTAGGAGCTACCCATGGGGCAGAGTCCATGTTAAAAGGTTCTTTCGGGGTGTCTTTATCGCATTTTGTGTAACCCCGTTGGGATGTTTGTAAATGTTTGATTGTAAATGTTTTACATGTTTCGGATGTTCCTTCAGAGTTGAAGATAGTTACTTCCTAGTCCAAACCTCCCGCAGGACGACGGGGGATGGGAGCGGGCAGAATTTGAATCCGGGACCATCGATAAATTTAAACGACAGTCCAGCGTGCAAACCGCTCGACCAGGCAGCCATCCTTTACATCTTTAAAGCAGGATCGCTTTACATCTGTTAGCTGGCTGTTAAGGAGCATTTAAAGGAGTTGTCCATGCTGTTAATCTAAATGTGGTCTGCCCATCAGAACTACGACTTCTACAGAGTTGTACAGATACTATGATTTTATATGATTTATAAATTTCATTGTTTTTTTGTGTGTGTGTGTGTGTGTGTTGTTTTTGTTTTTTGTTTTTTTTTTACAGATAAGAAAGTTGAACCCTTAAAGGTTGCGTTCTCCTTGGCTCTAACGCAGGATCAGAACTATAGCAATAACTCAAACATCAACTATGATAAAGTCTACACGAATGAAGGATTTGGCTATCGTAGAGAAGATTTCCAATTTGTTGCTCCATTGGTAATTACAAGTCACATTACTTAATTTCATTAATTTGTTAAGTAAGAAATTATTTCTTGTTATACATCGTCCATCAGCGTCGGCTACCTTTATATTGTTTGCCTTTCACCTGTGTGGCAAATACTTCAACTGCCCTTCAGACCTAAATCCTAATTTTTTTGGAGTAATCATAGTTTGTGAACAAAATTAGTTGAATTACTATAACATTTTTATAGTATGTCGCTACCCTTATGATATCTTGGCCGATTCAGTGAGGTGGTCAGTAAAGGGGGGAGGGTGATTTGCTTGTACTACCCTCCCCCATATAACCCTCTGAATGAGGAGGGGTGGTCCTATTTTTATGGAGAAATCATAGTTTGTGAACAAATTTAGTTAAATATATAAATAATAAAAGCTACATATTGATATTTGAGCCCATTTGTATATTATGTCGCACACACACTCTAATCTCAAATTTTATCATTAGTAAATTTAAATGAAAAGAGCGGATATACCAAGTGGCCAGTTCGATACATGTAATCGCCCTCCGCTTATCGGACAAACAAACCATTTTTTTTTCTTATTTGTATTTTTTTATGAGATTCTTTGATGTGTGGCCTCAAGTTTTACAAAGACGTTTCTATTTACGCTTTCCTTGTCATCGCAACTCTTGGTATGCGTAGTTCATATTGTCGGAGAACATGCCCCGCAAACCTCATGTGATGCTCTGTCACAACCCCACTAATTATTCGACTACCAGTTCGTCATAGGTTCTCCTTGTTTAAGACCCGATCTCAATAACTGACTTCTAAAATCCGTCTCAGCCATTTTTATTTAGCCACATTGAGTCTTTTCTCAAGTTTGCTTCCATGTCTCACATGCATAAGTGTTAAGAGGATGTACGTTGGTCTCAAGTATAATGCTATAGACTCTTCCCTTAAATTCACCAGTTCTTTAACAAAATTTGTAACTTCAATTTTTATACTGTACTTATAAAAGGTAATAATGTGTTTATGTTCTCTGTCACAACTCTAGCCAGGTCTCTATATATTTAGTGTTGGAGTCAAAGCTCAAGACCAGAAACAAGCCAAACTAAATTTGTTTAAAAATAGTGATTATGTGTTTTCCATATCTTCTCAGGCCAGTCAAGATGTCAACAGTAAGTTTAAACTTATAGTCTGTTTGTCTGTCTGTCTGTCTGGGTGTTTTTTTTTTTTAGACTTTTTGTTTTTTTACATTTCCCATTCTCAAATGAATTTGAAATTTTGCGCCCAGATGATTCACTTGTTTTTGGTTTAGTCTTGAGAGGGGGTAGAATCTTGTGTGGCTACTAAAGCCAATTCTAGAGGGACAGACTTTGCCACAATTCATGCATGTGTATGTATTTGATTCAGGGCTACCGGACAGGACGCCTTTCGTTTTTTTCCCTCTTGATTAAGGCCGCCTCAATTCTTTTGTTCTCAGTGAGGGTTGTCCCAGCACGCACAATGTTTCCATGCACTCCGGTCCTTGGCTATGTTTTCCCACATATTTTCATTTATGCCTGTGTCTCTCATGTCTCACTTGCAGACATCTCTATAGGTTAGTTTTGGGCGGCACTTGGGTCTGATTCCTTACACAATCTGACAATGACAACATAAGAATATGCTAAGACAAATTTGTACAAATGCTCCTTCTTACCTAGTGCCGATATAGCATGGAATGGGTTGCCTGAGCTAGCTAGAAAAACCAGTGACTTAGCAGAATTTAGTTCATTGGTTAATATGCATGACTAAATTCATGACGCGTTGGACGTAATCATCTTCTTTTTTTGCAGTAACGTTTTTATTATGCAAGATAAGATAATACTATGTGAATAATTTTATAAAATTATCAAATATTAATTACGACAATTTTTTGTTTTGTTTAAAAGTAGATAAACCTTTTAAGGTTGTACAAAAAATGACACCAATTAATTATACTTTCTCCTCAATTAATATAACCTTTATTTGATCGTCTTTTAGCATGATTTGGTTTCATATTTTCTTGAAATGAAATTAATATATGATTTTTATTGTATGAAAATGTCATTTACTAATCACAAGTTTTAAATTATTTTACAGGCAATTTTGTTATCCTGTCTTTGGTGCAAGGCGACAGGGTGTACGTCAGAACAGGAGCCGATAGCCAGCTCTATGGAAGACCCAACACTATATTTAATACGTTTTCTGGGCACCTCATTTAGACTGACGCACTAGCCGAAGAGTGTCCATTGATATGTGTATAGCGGAAAAATACAATTGTGAAAAGCTTCAAGTTTTTTTTTCTTTAAAAACTGTTGTTTTTTTTTTGTCCTAATAGTAAAATAAATAAATGAAAGAGAAGATTCTTATTCTTAAAATCATTCTACTGGCTTTATGACAATCATCAATTAACTTTTGTCAAGGTACTAACTCATTTGTTTTCTTTTTCTGTGATCTGATAAAGTGAAACTTATCAGTTCACTGATGCTAGGGCCGAATTTCAGTGTGTGTGTACCCTACAGAGGAGGCGCGGTGGCTGAGCAGTAAAGCGCTTGGCTTCTGAATCGGGGTCCCGTGCTCGAATCCCGGTGAAGGCTGGGATTTTTATTTCGGAATCATTGGGCGCCTCAGAGTCCACCCAGCTCTAATGGGTACCTGACATTAGTTGGGGAAATGTAAAGGCGGTTGGTCCTCGTGCTGGCCACATGACACCCTCGTTAACCGTTGGCCACAGAATCAGATGGGCTTTACATCATCTGCCCTACAGACCACAAGGTCTGAAAAGTGAACTTTACTTTACTTACTATACCCTACAGGGCACACTTTTAGTGGAGGACCCTACACTTTTTTCGAAAGCTAGTAAATATACACTTATTAATAAAATAATATAAGCCATATCTGAAAAAATGCCATATCATAGAAGAATGGGGTACTTGTAAACAGTGTCGAAGCAAGGTACTCGAGCGCCCTGGTTCAAGAATATGATGGTGTGTCCCCTTTCTTAAAGTATGACACAAAGCAAAACTAGTTATCACGTATGAATCACTACACTTTACAAACGTCATTTCTCTTTGGGAAGGCCTACTGCCTTCTAAAGGTGATAGTGAAATGACTTTCAATTAAGTTAATAACTTGTGACTACTAGGCCTAATTAAATTGCATCATTACACTAAAAGATTACTACATACCACGTTTTAATAGTAAATAGTAACTATCTTGTCTTTAATTTTAGCATGTAAATGTTTTGACATATTTTCTATGATGTAAGTAGATATGTTACTATATTTAAAATGAATGGTTTAATTTGGATCAGTCCTGTAATTAATTAAATTAAAATAGATCTAGGCATCACATTTAAAGACCGCATCACAAACCAAGAGATTAGAGACAGGGTTACTTCAGCGATCGGACCCCATGATGACCTGCTAGCAACTGTGAAAAAACTCAAGCTTAAAATGTATGGCCATACAACAAGATCTTCGTGACAGGCAAAGAACTTCCTTCAGGGAACAGTACCAGGAAAAAGAAGAAGAAGCAGACAGAGAAAGCGGTGGGAAGACAACATAAAAGAATGGACGGGCCTACCATTGAAAGAGGTTCTTAACAGGGTAAAGGATAGAGAGGAATGGAGAAAGACGGTCTACAGGTCATGCTTGGTGCCCCAACGGACCACCAGACTAAGGGATAGGTAACAGGTAATAGATCTAGATAAATATAAAAAAAACATTTATAAAAAACAGAAAGAGCAACGACCTTAATCCAAACTCATGGCTTATGCATTTTCAGCCTTCTCAAGCCAACACGTTAACCACTCTGCTAGTGGAGAGTTTGTGAACGTGGATGATTGTGGAGTTATCTATTGTTTCTATAGTCTCGTTGCATTTTTTATGGTTATTTCTACTAAAAACATTAACAAAATACTGACATTCAGACGACGACCTATAAAGGGGACTAATTCATCTTATACCACCACTTCAGTCAAGTAAAATTTCTTTCCCTTGTTTACTACTAATAGTTAATTAGCTTATTTTTTTTAATGATTCTTGTGTTGTCAGGCAGAAGAAATAGTCGTACAAAATAACGCGTTCGAACTTTTAACAAGACAGACAGACTAAGTTGATATAGGTTTTGAAAAAAGTTCGCTAAATATATCTAACGACGATTTATTCAATCCGTTCCAATTAGATCCAATACGATTCAATTTCATTCAAACTAGTTAAATCCTTGCAGAACAAAACCGTTCCGATTGGTTCGTATGATTATGAAAGTAATTAGGAATAAAATATATGAAAATCCTTATCTTTGTAAAAAAAAAGTTTATCTAATGGAGAATAACTGCGCCTTAGGGATAATATAGATACTATTATTGATATATATATATATATATATTACTAGAGTCCATGTTTTTTTCCATTATTAGATATGAAACAAAATAATAGGCTATTGACTATTTTTTTAAAATGTATCCATGTTTTGTTAGATACAATAATTATTTGTTTACTGTATCTAATTTATCAGAGAATGTGTGAGGGAGAAATAGTGTTAACAATTATTTAAGGGAATTAAACCCAACAAATTTAGTCATAACTGTGAACACGAAAGGATTAGTTTCTCATGTTGGTATAAAAAAAATGATTAATTACAAGTACATTAATTGATTACTTTTTTAACTAATTCATATCTTGTTTATGCAAATGATTATTGTGGGAGGTTTCAATTTTGATTATAGAATGGATGCAGGGAAAAATAACGCTTGCATACATACTACCACACAGAGTTTATATAATGTTTTGGGATAAAATAGATATATATATATATATCTAGTTAATTGTTATGTCTGCGATAATAATTACTTTTTCATAGGTCGTTATTTTAAGACAGAAAAACAAAATGCTGCATTAAAAAAAATACCATTTTAAATAAAGATTCAAACTCGATTTCCTACAGAAAATTAGCTAAGTGGTTTATATAACTCGGTCATATATCCCAAAGATTTAAAAACATTTAATATTTGTAAATGAAGTTTTCGCAAACTGAATTTGTCGTCAGCATAACATTGGTGGGGAAAATTGGAACAGCTGATCTGGTTCCGCTTCACTTCGTGGACACGCCCAGTAGTCATGAAAGCTTTGACACACAGAGGTTATACTGAGGTTATTCACGGTGCAGGGTCTTTATGTAACATCGTGACTTAAGTCAGGGAGGGGAATACTTCAGTCAAACAATAATGTCATTCGCTATCTATCTATTTATCTATCTATCTATCTATCTATCTATCTATCTATCTATCTATCTATATTTGTGCCTATCAATATATGCCTTTCTCTCTCTCTCTTTCTCTCACAAACACAGACACACTCTCTCTCTTTCTCTCTCTCTCTCTTTCTCTAACACACACAGACACTCTCTCTCTCTCTCTCTCTCTTTCTCTCACACACACTCTCTCTCTCTCTCTTCTTATCTCTCATTTATATTTATTCACTTTAAGTCCATCTTGCTCGAACGCAGGAAGAAAATGATTGTCGCGGTCGCGCTAGCTATGGGAAACTTTGTAGGTCGCAGCAGGATCGGCGTAAACACGAAAAAAAAAACAATTTATCTTCGGACTCGAATACAAGCCTTATTATATGGACATCTACTTTTGATTTCCTTTTTACTGACGATAACATTTTAGGCTAGACAGAAAAAAAAATATACCGCACGTTTTTTTGTGTGTGGGGGTCACACAATTAATCGAAAAGTTAAAATATCAATAAATGTCAGATATAATTAAGATACAATTAGTCAAAGAAAAGTAAGACTTGTATCTTTTATGAGTTGTAGCAGTCCGGCCTCTCCTCTTCCTAGGTGATGAGAACGAATCATTAGTTTGAATAAGAAAAAGGTGAACAAGCAGTCGCATAGATTCTTTGTATTTGTACAAATTTGACAGGGAAACAGGATTTCCGAACATAACTCAGTTTACCCCCCCCCCATACTTTACATGTAACTACTCTCACTAGTCCTATAGGTGTGACTCTTCTTGAGTACCTTTTTCTACCTGGAAACTTCCTGCATTTTATGTTTCTTTCATTAGTTTCACTTTGAATGCGGGTATTCCCGGATGTCTTAAGTTTGTATGGTATGGAAACTCTCTCTTGATCCCGTTTGTAGGTTTCAATTTCCAGAACCAATTACCATAGAGTTAGACAACATTTATGTGGGGAAATATCTATACTGTCAGTGTAAGTTATCTTTTTTTTTCTATCATTTAATTTTTGTAACATGTATAAATCATTGAAACAAATAAGGCTTGGCGGATGAGTGGTAGAAAGCTTGTATTGCTTGACTTACAAGTTGCAACTCATAGGTTCTCCAGTTCAAAACTTCGGAATTTAAATACGTGCTTAAATCCAATTACAAAAAAAAAACTTATTAAAGAAGCAATAGTCATTGTATTGAACACATGACACCCTCGTTAAAATACATCACCCATCTGATTGACAATTTACTCTAACAATTGTATATGTTTATGTTGCAGCACAATTTTCTAATAGAAAGGTGATCTTAACAAATTACTAGAATGACATTTTATAGTGATGGATGTGAAATGTATAGATCACTACTCAGTCGTTGGTGTGTAGCTCCAATCAAGTAGTGCAATTTAACCGATGTAGGTTTGTTCAATTCTTAATTATAACTTGCAATAACATTAAAAAAAAAGTTTTTGTCAAATAAAAACTGAATAAAACTTTTATTAAAAAAATAAACAGATTCAGCTTCAAAGTTATATATATATATATAGTTCATCCGTCGTTGTTCTATGATGACTAATTTTGTCGTCCAGGTGGCTATGGGCTTTGCACTGGAGTTTTGTGCCTCTTCATTTGGCTGGTGAGACCTATGTGAGAATGGAATGTTTGACTGCACACTCATCAGGTTATTCCAGCTAGATATAACGTATAATCACAAATCGAAGTTATAGTTTTAAAAAAGTTTTGACCCACTAAAATTAAGTTAGAATTCAAGTCACGAGTCTTCCCCGTGTTCAATATTTACAAATCTTTTATTCCCATGTCATATGAAATCACCAATAGCCTTGCATTTTAAAACTTCTTTCTACACTTTTATGTACGGCATTGGCAATTCAGGACTCTTCTGTAATAATCGCTTTCAATGCGGATTTATCCATTGTCTTCTTTTTCTATCTGTTACTAGAAAACCTCCAACGGCACATGCCAATGCCAAGGCTAGAATGCTCGGGTAACCTTGGAATTTATCCACATATAGCGGTAACAAAACGTCCAAATATATAATTCTACCATTGTAGTCAAAAAAATCTAAATACTCTAGACATAAAATAAACAAATTTGTATAAGCCATCCACTAGATTTAGGATATGAGCTTCTGACCCGTATTAAATTCACCTATAACAATACATTCGATGGCTGCCTGGTCGAGGATGGCTGCCTGTTCGAGCGGTTTGCACGCTTGACTGTCGTTTGTATTTATGGATGGTCCCGGGCCCAAACTCTGCCCGCTCACATCCCCCGTCGTCCTGCGGGAGGTTTGGACTAGGAAGTAACTATCTTCAACTCTGAAGGAACATCCGAAACATGTACAAAATCCGAAAACATCCGAAATATTTTATTAGGCAGTGTTAATAAGGATAATACATTCTGATTTAACTTTATGTAAGATTGAATCAGCTGAGCGGATAAAGGATATGATGAAAGTCAGTTGACGTCAGAGACCTACTATTGAAATATGTATTTGTTGAATATCGATAGATTTGAATTATGTTTAGGTATTTGTATTTCAAATCGAAATATATTTTTATTGTTTGTTTGTTTGCTACTTCAACATAAAACTGCGTTACAATTAAAAGCAACACTTTCAGATGTAATATATGATGTAAAGCTTATATGTTTCTATGAACATTTTTAACGAGATGTTCACCTGGCCAGCACAATGCTCAACTGACTTTACTAAACGTTACTTCTTCAACTTCTGTCTCGTACATGTCAGTGGTCATGGGCGCAACGCGTGGGGGGGAGGGTACATGGCGGTGCACTTGCAACCCCCCTTTTGGGATTCTGTTTAAATCTACATCGACGTAATAAAAACAAAACAGATCTGGGAGATGTATTTATTATAAAATATATTTTAAAAATTGTCTAAAATGTGGCTAATCAGAATTTAAAGGTGCGCACGGAAAAGGTTGGCTATCCATTCCATACACCTAAGTTAGTCTACTACTACACCAACCAGTGGAAGCACTCTATCACTCTCTCTCTCTATCTCTCTATGGTCTCCTCCAGTCGCGAAGCGACCATGGATCATCTCATGGAAATGAGAGGAATGCCTGGGAATTAGCTGTGGTCGGAACAATGTCGCCCACATATCAGTTCCCCCTCTCCACGCAGCTGATGTATCCAAAGGAACGGCAGTGCCGATACAGTTTGGGGTCAACGGCGTCGCAGGTTCTGCCAGAGTGTTTCACTGGGTGCTGAAAGCTGCCTTAGGGTCGCCAGCTCCTGATTTTTCCTCAGGGTTGACTCCCGAAGCCTTTCCCTTGACTGGGTATAGCTGCAAGGCAGCGGAGGTTTGAATTCAGTGAATAGTGGAAGCACTATCTGTTCAGTTTCTACTTACAAGTTAATTGATTTGATTTTGCGAAAAAAAAATCTAGAATTTGCCTACTCAGTATCCAGGGGGATGCAAGTGCACCCCCTTGTACCCCCCTTCGGGCGCCCATGCCTGTGGTATATTTCTGGTATATGTCTGGTATACATTTAATTCGTGTTGGCTCAGGGAAGTGTGGAAAAAATCCAGATTTTAAAAAATTTCTAATAATTAATTTTTGCTCAAGATCCCTGGGTTAGGAAACTCTGCTTCAACATTAAAATTCAGAGTTGTACATACTTGTAAAAAACAATTTATTCACTATTACTGTTTCTATTCTCTTTTTATTCAGATCCCTTAGAATGAAGCTCGTCATCTTAACAATGTGTTTCAAATTTGGTCACACTTTATTTGCATATGGATCTGGAGCAAAAGATACTATAGTGAACAATATAGCTCATATCGAATTTTCGTCAGACTTTCCATTTTATGGTGCAAAATACACATTTGTTTCTGTAAGTGATCTTTAGAAATGATGTTTATCTACAGACGATATTTTGTTTTTAGTGATAATTCAGTTTGTTGTATACGTTTCTGGTGATCCTCATTACATTCAAGCACATATTACTGACTAACGATATTATTGCCTGTCTACCGGTTCTGTGTGATTAGCACTTAAATGGTCAACCTACTCATGGCAGGAAAAGAAGCTGAATGTCTTCCACCTCCGATGCCTAAGGCGGATCTTTCAAATATAGGTGGCAAGATAAGATAACCAATGAGGAAATGCTACAGTGCCATGATATCCGCTCTGTTATCAGAAGCAGACGCCTTGGCTGGCTTTGGCCCTGTTCGTAGAATGCCAGTAGGTCGACTTCCACAAGACTTTCTGTATTGCGATCTAAAAGAAGGCAGGAGAGCCGCTGGTCGCCCACTTAAATTGTATACGGATGTATGCAAACGCAACATGAAGCTCTTCAAAATTGAGACTAGCAGCTGGGAAAAAGTAGCACTGTATATATCCATATGGAGAGAGAGTATAAAGAAAGGGTTCTGGTGTGCAGATGTCATACACAACAGAAGCAGAAAAAAGGGTGAAAATACAACGGCGCCTGGTGAACACATAATGCCCAACCTGTGACCGCAGGTTTGTATCAAGGATTGGCCTCTTTAGAATTTGTAAAAGGAAAAGATTGTCTTTTAAGACGTAAAATCAGACATCCTAGCTCAAACTTCCTAAAAGACGTCGAAATATGGCAAGGCTCAATACCAAGATCATTATTATGATACTCCACAGCACTTACCTAATAATCGTGAGATTCTCAAAAGAGTTCAAAGGCTCTTTAAACTCTAGGCGTGTATGTCTGCTTGAACAAACCGGTCTGGAAGAGGTCCAAGTCAATGTCTATATAAAGTATTGTTATTTCTAGTGTCTCTGAATCTCCTGGCGCATGAAATGATATACTTGGTGGAACGTCCGCCATTTTTCTATGTTTAACCAAGCTAACCGTTGCCATTATTGCCACTTGAGGAATACCGCATGGGTTATCTACAGAGACGCTCTAGCTTTCTTTAAACTCAGAAATCTCTCTCATTCCCTTAGACACTTCCAAAGGAGTCTTGTTTTGCTATTCATATAGCCTGATTTGCTCTAGCATATGTAATAAGAAATGAGCATCTCTCTTTGTGTCTGACAGAGTATTTCATTGCGTTTTGTTTTTCTATTTGTAAGTTATGGTTTAGTGTTTTATATATTATACCCAATTATCTTATTTCCTTGTGAGTCATCTGTCCTGAAGTGTCTCTTTTTTTTCTAGTGATATTAGAGCATGAAATGGGTTACCTGAGTCAGGAAGGAAAACATGACTGGACAGAATTTAATATTTATATAATAGTAATTTGTTAACATGCATGAACAAAGATATTAATAAAATGTGTTTGGTATTGTTAAAGGGAATGAAGTCTTGCTATATCAAGAGAGATATAATTGTAATCATATATATTGCAATATATATATATATATTTATTTATTTATTTTATACAGGTACAAAAAGATGGCTTTATCGTGTTCAACGAACCTCTAGTTAAGTCAGCTGACGATATCAGAGATGTTACAAATGTGACAATTGCATCAATATGCCCGTGGCTTTCACCAACAACAAATGTTACTATGTTTTACAGGTACAATTGTTACACATTTTTTTTTTCAATTATAATATACTAGTCGACCGGCGGCATAACATACGCCGCTCTTTTGTAGGGCAGAACTTAGGCACTGCAACATATGCGACCGCAGTGGGCCCCGCACTTTCTTTGGACCTGTGCTAATTGTTTTATTAAATATAGGCCTACGAAAAAGTCCTGGAAGTAAAGTAAAAAAAAAATATGCTTTGCTATTTTGTAAATGAAAATAGTGCGGATTTGGATACATTATTTTCCATTCACACTATGCTGCGCCATGGGATCTTCCCATTTACTTGTTATAAGTAAAGCGAATGCGTGAATTCATGTACAAACATTTTTATAAATGGAGCTAAAAATGGCTAATTGGCCTTAATTTATGTGATATTAAGAATAGAGTTGCACTCATGTAACAATGCATTAGAAAAAACAAATTTGAATGTTAATTTGATTAAAATAAGAAATGAATGGACTATAATTATTATGTTCATGTGCTAAAGCATAAAACTATCTTTGCGAAGAGAAGTTCTATAATCTTCTTAGAGTTGAATTCGAGTTTTAGAACTAGATCTAGGAATAGAGAGATGAGTTACCTTTTCTAATCATGTCTAATAAACGAATGTTCGTAATTTGTGATATTAATTAAAGTACTTCTAAAGTCAAACCTAAGAGTATACTCTATCTGTGTATTGTTGTTCTAGTTTCAATAGTCTTACGACACAATAATATGGAAATACTTTTAATATTATGACAAATTGAGAAGAAGAGAATTATATACACCACTTTCATTCACAAAATAGTGCGGATTTGTATAGGGCCTACACCATTTTCTTTTCGCACCATGCTGCGCTATGGGATCTTCCCTATTTACTTGTTGTTGCTTACTCGGTTGGAATTTTAAACATTTGTCGACTTTGAGAATTATATATATAGATTATTTTTTGTAATACTTTTCAGTTTCAAATAAATATTGTTTTGTATCACTCAAGTTTGAGATTTATGCGATGGCTGCGGTAAAGCGCTTGACTTGTGAAGAGAGGGATCTCCAGTTTGAATCCAGGCGAAGCCTGATATTATTTAGTTTTGAGATGTTTAAGAAGGTCCCTAAGTCGCGCCGTCTCTATAGGGTTTCTTATACTTGAGGGGGGGGAGTAAAGGCAGATGGTCATTGTGCTGGTCACATGACACTCTCGTTAACCGAGAGTCACATTAACAAGTAAAGTAAAAAAAAAGTAAAGTATCCCCTTCAGACCTTACGATCTATGGAGCAGATGATGTTAAGGTCATCTGTTTCTTTGGCCAACGGTTAACGAGCAGGGTGTTATGTGGCCAGCACAACGACCAACCGGCTTTACTTTCCCCAATTTAAGTTAGGTACCCATTAGAGTTGGGTGGACTCAGGGGCGCCCTAAAAATCCCGAAATTCAAAATCCCAGTCTTCACCGGGATACGAACCCAGGACCTCAGGTTAGGAAGCCGAGCGCTTAACCATTCGACCACCGCGCCCCCTCACATTAACAGGTGACACATTATTTGCTGTATAGATTTCAATATCTATAAGTCATAAGTGGTAATATTAATGTGTGTATACTTATCTACTATGTCAGATCAAGTTGAAACTTTGTAACATTGTTTGATTTTCCTAATAAAATAATGAATACTTTAAAAAAAAACGTAATTAATTAATAATTAAGTAATACAAAATATAATTAAAATAACAGATTGGTACATTATTAATTTTGTTTGATAACAATACCATTGTTAATAGGCTTGAATTATTG
>JADKLZ010000130.1:3239648-3256995 GCA_021533235.1 Biomphalaria straminea | reverse complement strand
CAGAGCAGTAAACGAATTCTCATACAGTGCCTTTCATTTGTTTGTCAATAAACCTTAAAAAAATTATTAAAAAAAAAACGGAAATCATGTTCTATAATTCACCCATAAAAAACCGCATTAGCCCCAAATTTCCCCCATAAATGGACAACCCCCCATTAATTGGTAGACCACTTCGCTTATTGAGGAAGCATGGTGTCGAATGCGGCATCGTTTGCAAGGGAAATTTATAACACTTTAAAGTTCGCACCAAAGATATTTTCGCTCCATAGTAGAATTACGAGCGCAATACCGCAATACAAACAGCAATGTTCTAGCAAACGCCGATAAGGACAGTATAAAGGGATTTCTGATATACAGTTACACTGAAGAATGCCTTATTCCGTATGGACTTTTTTGTGAGCTGAAAGGTGGTGGCGTAATGGATGTGCCTCACAGAAACGCTTTAAAGACCAGCTTAGGCACCAACTTGTTTTAACTGACATAGAAAAGGGTATTTGACTGCAGAGGGCTTCAGAACGAGATATCTGGAGATTATTTTTTTTTTTTTACAAAAGACTGAGATAGAAACCAAAAGGGAATCCAGTGCCGTGGAATGCGAAAGGAAAAACTAAATCGACCACCGAGATATAATGGTTTTCGTTGTTATGTGTAGAGAACTATGTATGTCATGGCTTGGGCTTCTTAAATTCTGTACTCTACCTTTAACTTTTGGGTTCAAAGACACGGCTTATATAAAGAAATTCCGATTCAAGATATCCCCACATCACCATCATAGAGATCGGACCGTAGAGGTTTGATATTTATTTTACAGTTAAATTGCGGAGAAAAGTTTTAGTAAAATGTTTTATTTTTTAGGTGGTGTCAATTTGTATTCTTTGATGTTATTTATCATCATCATCATCATCAAACTTCATTTGAGTGAGGGCTTGAGAGGCTTAAATCCTCTCTTGCAAAAGCCCTGGACGGAAACCCTGCTGTCTTGCTTAGTGCGTAGGCGTCACCATACAGGTCGAGAAGTTTTGGTTTCCCAGACCTGTTGAGACAGACATCAGCAAGTCTAGGGCAGTCAAACAGAATATGAGGCAAGGTTTCCTCTTCTTCCCCGCAGCGGGGGCACCGTGAGTCCAAATTTGGCCATAGCCGTGAAAACTATGAGCCAACAGGACAGTGGCCTGTCCTGCACTGTGCTATAACAGCTTGCTCAGGCCTGGACAGCCTCCACCACGGGAAGTACGGTCAGGGCGCCTCATGCACTCCCGGACTCAACGGGCCTTTATTTTCTTTATAGAATTATTATTCATAAAACTTTCTAGCCAATTTTTTTTTTGATAATGAAACATTTTCAAACAGATATAACAGTTTTTTCCTTGTGGCAAGCTAGTTAAGAATTTGTTTTCTAAGTTACAGAAAAAAAGATATATTATTGAAAGAAAGTCGTTAAAATCGAAATACATTTTTCATATGCATAGTTATACATGTATACATATAAAGAATTACTCGATTAAGAGTATAGAATATTTATTTAATATTATATATTTCGCTTATTCTTTAGACATATCTATCTATCTATCTATCTATCTATCTATCTATCTATCTATCTATCTATCTATCTATCTATCTATTTATACATTTATACATTTACCTGAATAGCTACAGATAAATAAATAGAATACACTATTCTAAATACATCTGAACAAAATGGGGCTGTATATTCTTACCTTCACCTAATAGATGTTGAACCACTGATTGGTATTGAGTTTCCAAAGACTTTAGAAACACACTAAATGATTCACCAGCTCCACTATTTAACAAAATATTGAGAAGAACTTCATTTCTCTGTTTCTTTATTTTTTCAGCATAGATTAGTTCCTTCTCATGAGTTGTTACCACTCTGCATTGATATAAATAATCCACTAAATCTAGAGCTTCTAGATTCTCTTTTAAGTAGCAATAGTTTTCTTGCACGATAGATTCATCTTCAGGCTTCAATCTACCTTTAGACATTTTGAAATTTTTAAATGAAATTTGTACGTACTTTAACAAAAATTAAATATTTTTACGAGCTGATGTTTAATGCTTACTGATGTAAAACGAAGCTGGTAATTCAACAACCTGAAGATTGCAGTCTAGAGGTTGAAACTATATATAGACTGAATAAGAATCACAACGCTTGACTGACTATGCTGTATAAAAGTTAACAACCCAAACATCTATCCTCAAGGCTTCGCATTCCTGAAAACTTGAAGTATAATTAAAACTTAGTAGAGTCAAAAAATCTACAACTGGTTACTGTGCATGCCCTGATTTCTGTTGAGCCTTGATCTACTAAGGTCCTAAAAATTTTAGGCTACGGCAGAGGCGAAGTAGGTGTGGGGTGGGGGCTTTTCTTTATCCAACTCAAGTTTGTTATTTGATATCAGGGCAAAATCATCTTACTAGTATGATCTAGATATTTTACATCTCATCAATGAAATATGATATAAAATCCTATATTCTTATGCGAGCAATTCTTGTATATATGTAGGTATGTAGGTATCTATGTATGTATTTTTATTTATAAATAATATAAATATAAAAAATAAATAAAGCAACCAGTTGCTTTCTTCTATATCAGCTAAGTGAAGTTGGCGCCTAAGCTGGTCTTTTAAAGGATAGTGCCATGTCCAGCCTAACTGTTGAACCTAAAGAATTCCCTCTATAAAAGGCCGCGGATGCACATTTGAGACCAAAAGTAAATTTGCTGCCGAGGACAGACGCGAAAAGAAAATCTTAATCGACCACCGGCAGACAATAGTTATGCTTGCCCTGGATGTGGCAAAATATGTAGGTCACACCTGCGGCTGCGTAGCCACGGGAAATACTGGAATCCTTATTAATCTTCGCAGTCAAAGACAAGCCTTATTATTATTATTATTATTATTATAAAAGAACGAGTATTCTTTCTCTGGCGGAGCCAGGGTCGAGTTCCGTTAAAGGGAAACAAAATTCATTGTTGTCCCTTTATCAGTTTCCACCGAGGAATTTTCTGGTGATGTGGCAGGTCTACAGCAGTACCGCCCTCTGACAGGCAACGAGAATGTTCCTAGGAATGCCAAGGGCCTTGAAGGTATCTGTGAGGTCAGTTGTTATTATCCCCTAGGTTGATATGACAATGGGGTATATTATTGTTTTAGAAAGCTTCCATAGACGCTTAATCTCCAATTATTATTATTATTATTATTATTATTTAGCTGGTAAATTATTACCATGTGTTCATGCTTCGGAGTCTACTGTCCTGTACCATAGTAAAGTGAATGGTCATAACACAGCTTCTCTACGCCTTACTTACTCACACTAAGCATGATATCTAACTAGCATTGTACGATTTTGCATACGCTGCAGCCTCTTTTGATGTAACTATCAACCTCGGTAACAAGCTTGAGGTTATGAAGTGTAGACGGAAGGCCCAGTTAGGAGTTGAATGGACGGATGAGTAAAAGCAGGACATACTCTCTCTCTCTGGACTCTAGCACTACTGGCATGGATGGATAGCAAAGGCCGGTATGGACTTCTTATAGCCCGACAGTCTGGCTGGGCAGGGCACGTATTACGTAGGGTGACGAACATATGCCGAAGGCGTAACAGAGGTGCCCAACGGAAACGTTTCTTTAGAAAACTAATGCAATGATTTAAGTCTATTAAGAAACAAGATTACAAAGAGAGTTTGTGTGATACACAAACTCAGAGGCGGCCCCCGTCGGAGTCGGATCTCTGTCAGATCCGCCTATTCGCAAGATGTTTCAGATGTTCCTTCTAAGTTGAAAATAATTAACTTCTCGCTGGATGACGGAGGATGGCTAGCAGGGTAAAAACCTGCCCTATCTTGATGTTTGCGCACTAGACTTTAGTTCGGATTTATCGTTGGTCCCTGGCCCAATTCCTGTATGCTCCCATCCTTAAACTATCGCAATATTTCTGAAAGAACAGTAAAGGTTAAATCACATTTTCAAAACTATTTACTGCTTTTTTTTTTCTATTCGTAACGGACAGACCAACCAACAGACAAAACGCACAAAAATATGCTTCTTTCATTCTAATGAAATTCTATTTTTTTTTTAAATCTGATTTTTTTTTTAAATTTAAGAATATTAGTTTAGAATCATGTCATTTCCGGGCTTTACGCTAGTACAGGAACGCCGCTGCTAAAAGTTCATTTTAAAAAATGTGCGTGATATCTACCTATCGTAAGTATTTCTTATAGTAACATTTCCTCCCTTACATTTACGTAATTGTTTTAGAATTGGTGTTTTGGTATTAAAAAATTGCTTTCATATTTAATTTTATTAATTAAACGGTTTGCTTTTAGAAAAACTTAAAGAAGCCGTTGCACCTAAACTTTTCAAGCCGCATTTAATGGTGAAAAAATATTTTCGTATCTCTTCTAGTTTTGGCGCCCTGAGTGTGACAGACGGACAGACTGACACTTTGCACAAACCTAATAGCGGCTTTTCCTCATATGGGGGCCGCTAAAAATGCGCTATTTTATTCTGTCACAAAAGTGCCTGTTTTACCCAATAACGTAGAGATTTGCGTCACTTAATGTTTCCTACTACAGCCATAATGAATATAATAATTCCATAGTTAAATGTCTGAACGTCACCATCTGACTTTCTTCCTAGCCAATAATAAAAAAAAAATATGTACTGCTGCAGGGGTAAACGACGGTATAGAAAATACAAAAATTCAATGCTTTCTTAAATTATTCGTCTTTTATATAATGGTGAAAAAATAGAAAGTTTTCTCAAAAAACTGTACATATTTTGATAGAAAAGAAGTTTTTCCAAATACAAGTGTGTCATATGATGGCGGGAGCAATACAAGGCTTTCTTTACAAATAAAAACCTTATATTTTAGATTATGCAGGAGACAATTCAAATCTCTCTCCAATGACAAAAATCCATTTGAAGCAAGAAAAAAAAAAAAACGAATATTCCAAATAATAGTGTAGACCAGGGGTGGGCAAACTTTTTCAACCGAGGGCCGCATTAATAAAATTTGGCCGACTAGGCGGGCTGCATACATATTAATTCCTGTGTGATGTCCCTAACAATTATGGACCTTAGCAGTAGCTGTTGGATACTTTGACTATACCTAAGAACGGCCAATATTAAGGTGGGGTGCCTTCCCAGTGACACTAGCGAATTCAATGTAGCTTTGTGTAACTTTTCCAGTTACTATTTTATGGCTGGGATATTTTCTTTATTTTATTAAAAAGGTTTTTTTTTTTTTTAAGTCAAAGCTCCATCAGTTGTTACCCTTGCCATCTTGAACAAGGCAACCCAACTTTTTTAAGACAGTTGTTCATAGCATCGAATAAATACTGGCCTGGGTGGCTGGGCTTATGTCTTTTAATAAATGTATCAAAATATTGCTATTACATAATAAATATAATCTTCGTTTATTTTAGAACTTTTTAGAAGAACGTTTAGAGTCAATGTTTCTTTAGCCTCTTCATTATAAGTGATAAGAATATTTTAAAAATCTCTAATTTCTATAGAAATTTACAACTATTTATTTTAATGTATTTGCATTTTAATGTGTAATGTGTGGGAACACCTGATTTCTTTAGGTTTCCGCGGGCCACAAAAAACACTAAGGCGGGCCGCATGTGGCTCGCGGGTCGTAATTTGCCCACCCTTGGTGTAGACAATACAACTCTTTTTTTTCCAAATACACGTATACCATATGATAGAGGAGACAATGCAAAGATCTCTTAAATACATTGTGAAGACTGGAGAGTCAAGATACGGATGTGTCAATGTCTGGTTGAGAGAATGATGCTTGTTAATACGATACGGGTGGGTGACTGTGCCAACGTACGGTTGAGGGAAAGATACTTGTTGTAATGATACGGGTCGGTGACTGTGCCAATGTCTGGTTGAGAGAAAGATGCTTGTTGATACAATACGGGTGAGTTACTGTGTCGATGTCTGGTTGAGAGAAAGATGCTTGTTGATACGATACGGGTGAGTTACTGTGTCAATGTCTGGTTGAGAGAAAGATGCTTGTTGATACGATAAGGGTGAGTGACTGTGTCAATGTCTGGTTGAAAGAAAGATGCTTGTTGATACGATACGGGTGAGTGACTGTGTCAATGTCTGGTTGAGAGAAAGATGCTTGTTGATACGGTACGGGTGGGTGACTGTGAGACGCGTGACAATCTAAGTGTACACGTGACGTGGTTGTACAGGTTCATAGTGATGGGCAAAAGTTAACTAAAAAGTTGTTAACTATTAGTTTAACTAAAAAAAATTAGTTAAGGCCAAAGTTTAATTAAAAGAAAAAAGTTTAGTTAAAATCCTAGTTTAATTAATTTTTTTTTAGTTACAAACTAAAAGTTTAATTACAAATTTTACAAACTTTTTTAACATTTACCAATAAATATTTACATCTGTGTAATTTGGAGACTATACATTTAATTAATAATAATGAGGAGAATAAACTAGAGTATGCAGTGTACAGAAAGCCTGGCTAGCCTTTTGACCTTTACCCTATATTCTATAATGGCCGCTGTTCCCGAGAAAAATAAACGTGTTCATTATATTTCTAGCAAGTTTCGTTGCTTGATAAATCCTGATCCTGATTAATGCCTTGCTACTAGTCTATAGATCTACATTTTTCTGCTTTTTTTTTAATTAAACATCTGTGTGTTCCTGTATAGCTGAAGGTAAAGAATTTTGCTTTAATATCTTTTAGATCTATTATTAATATTACTATTAGTAGTATTAGAAATCTCGACTCTTTTTACTAACTAGATTGTAACTAGATCTAGATCTAAATAATTTAATACTTAAAGTCTAGTCAAGTCACTGATGACTCACTCTGACTCTAGTCTACCCTGTCTCTAATCTAGATACTATATCTATTTTCTATAATTTATATAATTATATAGTTATAGATCTAGATCTAAATAATATAATTAAATAAAATATAGATATAGTTATAAATCTATTATCTATATATATATAAAAATAATAATTTAGACATTTTAGATCTAGTTATAGTAGTTACTAGATCTACTATAGTAGGGCCTATAATCTATATCTATTACTGAGACTGAGTACTTAAGTACTATCTCTCCTAGCATTTAATTAATCAATAATTTAATGAATTTTAATGTCTAAGTCTAAGTTTTTATTATGTTTTGTATGTTTGCTATTGGGATTACTTTCAAGATAAATTGTATGTTTGCCATTGACAGGTTTCTTATAGACCTAATTGGAAATTGAGATCAGCCTACGCTTTGCCATTGCCAATTTTATTATTTATAAATAAATCTGATTGATAGTATTGCCACCCATAGCCAAGTAAGAAAATTTTATGCATATTTAATGTATTAATATTCATATATTATTTTGTAAAAAATTTCTAAGATCTACATCTATTTCCCAAACTAATGTCAGGTACCCATTAGAGCTGGGTAGACTCAGAGGCGCCCAAGGATCTCGAAATAAAAATCCCAATCTTCACCAGGATTTGAACCTGGGTCCCCCTGTACAGAAGCCAAGCGCTTTACCGCTCAGCAACCGCGCCCTCCTTATCAATGCATGGGTTTGCAATACAATGATTTAAAATCATAACATAAAGTATTTTTTGTTATTTATTAATTAATTAAATTTAATTTATTTAAGCATTCTAGTAATGATGTTTTATAAATTTATATATTTTTTAGGGAACAATGAACAGTTTGCTGGTTAGTACTTGTGATGTGAAATTAAAAGAAAACAAAAGTGATTGCAAAAATTTTACTGCCAAATGCAAATTTTGTGTTAACGAAACAGTTAGTGGAAATGTATTGTCCTCAATAAACTTTCCTAACCACATAAAGGTTAGTATAATTAAAAACTACCTATATTGTTTTTAATACATTTATTTTATACAAATTAATCAATGTTTTTTTTATTATTTTATTTTCTAGTCTTTTTCTGTGCCAGAAGCAATAAATCATCAATCAATTATATATTTTTTTCTAGGAACATCACCTGCAACAGTTTAAGCTGTATGAGACTAGCAAAGCCACATCTGCACATCCTAGAGTGAAAATTTATAACACTGTACATAATACTTGCCATGATAAGTGTTTAAATTATATTTATTGGTTTAGGTGTATTGCAGGTGGAAGGTTACTTAGCAGCCAAGTCAGATTCAGTCAGCAGCCTATTAGCTTTTCCAACAGTTACTGAGGCTTTCATAAAAAGCAACTCAACACTGCCCATTTTTGCTGCTGTAGAGAGAATGTTTAGTGCGGCCTCCCAAGTACTCACTAACTGCAGATGCAGAATGGTTGATGAAATGCTTGACCAATTGCTTTTTTTTACACTGTTGATTCAAATCCCATACAGACATTGCATACAATGACATTTAAATCTTTTTCATGTGCATAGAGTTATATGTTTCATTGTCTTCATGAATTTTCGCACAAATAAATGTTTATTATATTTTGTTTAAGACATTGGTTGTGCCTGATATTTTTCATGTTTGACTGCTTTGTCCTTAAAAAAGGTCAAAAGAGTTTGTAATAGTTTAACTAAAGTTTTTTAGTTTAGTTTAACTATTTTTTTAAATTTGTGATCAACTAAAAGTTTAATTACTTTTTTTTAGTTATAAATTAGTTTTAGTTTAACTAAAAAATTTTAGTTTAGTTCCCATCACTACAGGTTCATGTAAAAAAGTACCGGCGGAGAGTATAAAAGTATGTAAGGCCATAACTTTGCTAATGTTAGTTGTAATTTAGAGCTTGTAGAAAGAATTAGTTGGAATTTGGTGAACTTGTAGAACGAGTAATAAAAAGTTTGTAGCAGTTAAAATTGTACAGATAATAGAATCGGAGTTGTAGTGTAAAATATTTGTTTAATAGATATTTATTGAACAGCACAACAGAGCAAATCCTAACATTAATCTTAGCAACATTGATAAAAATGAATTTCTGCTGGAGCGAAAGAGGCTTCCACGGTTTGTCACAGTTTCATCAGAAGCCTTCGAACTTTATTGATTGATTTCAACCTAAGGATTTAATAGCTGGGAGAGCGAAACAAAATCATATCTATATGCTGAATCATGAAGTTGCTCAAATCGGGTGATTATTTCTTGAACAATCCCTTCCAAGGTAGAATAAATTTCCCTTCGTAGCTCTTCTTTGTGTGTAAGTATAGAGTCGTCACTTTTCTCACCAGGCATCTTTTTTCTTATGGCCAATACGTTTTTGAAGTTCTGTACTGATTCTCAGATCTGAACACACGCTTTCGGCAAAGGTAATGCTGGCTTCAACAAGTTCCTCTGGATTGCTACTTTAAAATGTCTTTTATATTTTTAGTTTGAATGAGCAGTCTGGAAAAGACAATCCTTGTTTTTGAAGGTAGACTTGCGCATCATTAATTTCAGTTAATACAGGAGACCAAAATCCAAGATTGGTGAGAAAATTAAAAGACTGATTAGCAACTAATAATCCAACTGCTTCAGATCTAGTCGATGAATTTTCATCTCTGTTGGTTAATGTCTCCAAAGTTTCTATAATTTTAGAAAATTTATCGCTAACCATCTTGACGGCTTCTCCTCTGGCGCTCCAGCGGGTCTCAACTAACCGTTTAAGGCTAGTTCCGTTTTTTTTAATGAGGATATCCCAGCGGTGAGTTGAGAAAAAGGCGTGTAAACGGTCCAGTGTACCAAAAATGTTAACAAATTGACTTCAGCTTAAGCAGCTCGAATTCCTGCTAAATTAAGAGAATCGTTCGAGCAAGCAATGAATAGTGCTTTAGAATTGACTTCTAGAATACGTTTTTGGACACCGTAGTTTTCACCTTTTATGACCGCAGCATTATCAAAGCCTTGACCCCTGCAGTCCATTATGTCTAAGCCACGAACTTGCACCCCGTCATTATCCATGACAACGTAACGTAAAATTTGGGCAGTTTGATCCAGCTTTGAGATGTCAGGTGTACTGTCAAAAATAATAGAGAAATATTTGGCTTGTTTTACTTGCTGTATGATTTGTTTTTTTAACGTATATTTTAACAATATTTTAATAAATTCATTTTGTATTTGTGGAGATATGCATGGAACAAAGCTTAGTTCAAAGCACATAGGGATGGGGATCGTACTTTGACAGCAATTTTACTAACTCCAAGTAATTGCCTAGTATTTGCCCTTCAAACATTTCTTCAGCTCGCTTGCAATGCCCACGAAGTGCCAGATTTTGCTTTGAAAGAAAACGAATGATGTCCAAGATTCTTCTCAGGTAGTCTCTCCAGGTTTTCATCTCTCGTACAATCAAATCTTGAGCCTTGTTGTCAATACTGTTCCCTACTCTCAGGCGAACTTCAAGTTTCCTTCAAGCAAGCGATGATTGAATGTGAGCTCAGCTGGTCTCATGTTTTTCTATTTTCGGGGATAACCTCCACCACTCATTGAATCCATTTTTGGATTTAAATGAAGATTTGGTACTTGATTTTGTTGAGAAGAGTATGAAGGGGAAGCAAAATAAGGATTCTTTTTTTGGCGAATAACACGTCCACTTTCTAAGAACTTTCTCGCCGTTTGACATTTGTCGGAAAAAGAAAGCCTTTGAAAGCTTTCTAGCCTTTTTTTTTGCTGATTCTTGATGTCTATACACCTCTCTGAATTAACTGTCCATACGTTGAACTGTTTCAGATCCTTGAGTGTAAAGATGTATGCGAATATTATCTGTGATGACATCAGGCCAATCTCTAATGTCGTTCAGTCTAGAGTTAATTATCCTGCTTTCTGTATTGTTTACACTGTCTGGTGGTTCAGCTTCTTCAGTTTGAATTTTTGAGAAGTGTACTAAAAACATGCTTGTTTGCTGTCCTTTAGTCTCTAGAACCTGCGGTATTGAAGTATTTTTTTCTTTTTCATCATTCAGGATGTCGGCCTCATCATTTTATCTGGATTCAATGATAACCGTATCATCTTGTTTTGTTGCTTTTAATTGTTCAGGTAATTCATACTCAATAACAGCTCGCCAATAGTCGGTGGTCTTTGGCAATGATGTGGCAGTAGCTTATGTTTGTTCGTGTCATTACAATTAGTCGTTTTTACTGAAAAGCTCAGGGAAATAGGAAATTAATACACACTGGGGGAATTGTGATGCCCCTCTCCACTTGGTGCCCTGTGCGGTCCGCACCACCCGCACATTGGTAGCTACGCCACTGATCTCACATATACATTCAATACCATAACATTCCTAAGATATTTCTTGTTGCCTGTCAGATGGTAGTACTGCAGTAGACCTGCCACATTACCAGAGAAGTAATGAGTGGTTCTTAAACTTTTTAGCTAGGCGACCCCCAAATACGATTCTCTACTAAGCGGTGACCCCCAACCGTAAACATTATTTCGTTCCTAGGTAGATCCTAATAGTCTGATTTTTTAAATGTTTTAACTTATAATCATATTTTACATGTACGTATCAGACGCCCATGATGTATTTGCATAGGAAAGCTTTATGTGATTGTATTTAGAGTAAAATGATTTTGTGCTTTAATTACAATAAAACGTTAACTTAAATGTATACTATCTATGGTAACAATATGCGTATTACAACACTTAAGAAATCCTATTGTCTTAGACGACGCCTGGTAACTGGTCAATCCACCACAGAGGGGTCGCGACCCACAGGTTGAGAACATCTGTGTAAAAAAGATTTACAATGAATTTTGTTTTTCTTTAACCAAAATTAACTGATAGAATACCAGAGAGTGAATACTCGTTCGTCTTTAATATAATTATAATAACCATATGGAACCCAAGCTTAGAGAGTTAATGAATAAGGAAGTTATCTAAAATGACAATATACTTTGTTGTTATATAAACAGAGGTAATAATGACAACTGACATCACAGATACCTCCAAAGCCTTTAACATCCATATAAAAACTGATAATGGGACTTCGGTGAATGTTTCCTATTAACGAAACTCGACCCATGCTGCGCCAGAAAATGAATGATCGTTCTTTTGTAGCATAATAATAACAGTAATAATAATAAAATGTGGTACCCCGTCAAAATAGCGTGGACAAAATAGCGCGGACAAAATTTTATACACATCATATATAAGTCTGCGCTATTTTGTCTTGCACTATTTTGTCGGGAAATTTCGCGCTATTTTGTCGGCGCTATTTTGTCCGCGCTATTTTGTCCGCGCTATTTCGTCCGCGCTATTTTGACGGGTCACCATAAAATGTATAATCTTTATTATCCGTGAGTAAATTTGTTTCACAGTTGTGTAATGCAAAACATAATTTTACATTACATAACTAGGGCGTACAATGTGAACGATAGCATACAAAATTTACAATGTCACACCAGTTTCTAATGAAGATTACATGATTACAATCATTGATTAGAGTCCATTTAATTAGGTCAATAAGCTCAAATGGTCAGCCAACGTGCATAAACAAAAGATAGTATAAGCCTATTCAACATATTGCTTCTCAAACTCCATAGAACTGAAAATGTAAAATAGCGTAGAATTACAATATTGAAAACAAACTTAGTAAGTTGTATTCTAATTAATTACTAAAAAATATTTCCATAATCAATGCCTTAATGAAACTAATTGAAACATTTTAAGATTACTAAAAAAAAGAATAATTAAAAAAAAATGATGGACATAATTAGTTTCATACAGTCTGTTCATCTTCTGGAATCTCACACAAATGCCTTAACACATCGGAGTAATAGCAAGGTAAATCATTATATCGCCAGTTATAAGATTTTTCCAAGCAAATACAATTATGTTCGGCTTGATTTTGAGGCTCTCCTTTCCCCCAAGGTAGAAACTTTGAATCCTTTTTGCTGAATATGTGGGTCCAGATTCCATCATTTTCTGGGTCCATTAGACCGTTATAGACACAAGTAAAAGACGAATCATTCGTTGAAACTGATTTAATAAAATTAACAATAAAGCTGTATTCGTCAGTGTTGTCGATCTCAGCCAGATACCCGCCATAAAATGCACAATTCGATTGAGCTTTGTTAATCTCATTAGATGCTTGCTTTCTAGATATATAATATCTTCTACCTTGAAATAGATTCGAGGCAACGAAAATCGAATTTTTAGAGAGTTGTTTTTCAGCATTAAATTTGTTAACTGATTTCTGGAGAACTTCGTTTAAAGATGTGTATTTTTCTTTTACTTCTTTAAGAGAATTTGAAGTTTCGTAGGATTCTTTCCTGAGGTGTAGAAGTTCATCAACAAGGCTTCTGATGTCTGGCTCATCCGTTTCTACACTTGCGTAAGCTGCGGCAGAAATCTTGTTAAAGCTGGTACTTATACCTCGAGCCTCGCATTTGTACTTGCTAGCATCTCGGTAGCTAGGATTTGGCCAGGTGAGAGTTATGTACGATGCTCCGTTGAAACCTACTGATCCTTCAGGGTATTTGCTGGTTTTCGATGTGTTATGACTTTCGTTGTAATTGAGAATAATTAGCTCTTCGATCGTCTCGTTGTCTTCTGAAGTCACACGGGATAAAACAAGAGAGTTAATTTTCAACATCTGTGGGACTTTGTTGTCTGTGATGGAACAGTTGACCACCAGATTATTAGTCAGTCCAGGTTGAATTCTTCTGGGCTGAATGTCGATAACTAGAGCTTTGGATAAAAGAAATAAATACAATTCAATAAAAATATACATCTAATATATAAAGTAGAATGTAAGGCGTATGCAAGTATGTCCCGAATAGAAATCAAAATCGTTTAAAACTAATCTTGATAAAATTGTCATACATATTTTTTAGATCATAACACATACGATATTGTATGTTAAATGCCCTTCTCACAACTGGGGGACGCTTAAAATAAAATACCTAAATTTATTTATATTAAAGAGCGAAATTTGTAACAAATAGGGTAAACCCGTTTTTAAACATATTTTATACTTGATATTAATATTTCGGCCTAACTACTCAACTCATGCCAGACAACTTGGAGAAAAATTATGTAAAAAAGAACACGAGCAATGTTTGACATACATTTAAATTCCATCAATAGATTCGTAATACTCAAACTAAGGCCACCAGGCCACTCATCATATACGACTAGTGTATACATTTTTGTAAATTCTAGGGTAGGCACTCTACGAAAAATAAGCAATAACAAACGATGAATTTGTCAGTGGCATCAATAACTTCTGCTACAAAGTCAAAGGGTGTAATGGCTTAAGTCCTAATTCATACCAGAATAGGAGGACAGACCACAGACACACTTCCCAGTGTAACTCCAGGTCTCCGTTCCCCAAACAGTTCCTTAGTATCCCACAGGACAGCACTCAGCACCAGAGTGATCAGACTTTCTAGCCAAATTCACAACAGTCATTCCTAGTTTAACATGTCTTGCACACTTGTGTTGAATGGCGCTCTGATGTGCTCGGGAGCAAGTTACAACAATATGTACATATTACATATGTATGAAATGCAACGGCTACTTTTTTTTTTCTTTTCCAGAAGCGAAAAATCTAATTTTTTGAATCACTTATGCAATAATTTTTTGCATAAAACACAGCACTTTTACAACTGTTCACTATTAATAGTGACAATAACGGGAGGCTCTTTAATAAAGTGAAGGCCACTATATTCCATATTTTTTACACATTTATGCAATTGGTTTTATAATTTGTGTCAACATTTTTTTTTACATTTTATTTTATTTTTACATTTGTATTTTTACATTATGTAAGCTCTGTCCTACTAACTGCTAAATTTACCCAAAAATAATGTTTAAATTTATTAAATTTATTAAAGAGAATAAAATTTATCTAGTAGGCATATAAGGTAGACTTAATTTAAAACAACAATTAATAAGTATTTTTTAAAAATATTATTGCGTAAACAGCAAAAAACCATAAAACAATTGATTAAGGAATTGAATAAGTGATTTACCTTTTACAAAATAATAATATCAATTAGATATTCATTATAAGACATTAGTTAGACTGGATCATCACATGACATCATATTCACTTTCATCTATCCTTTGCTCTGCTTGGGGCACCACACAAGATCTGTCAACCTTATTTCTCCATTCTTCTCTGTCATTTTTTTTATATAAATTAATTCTGAAGTTATATCTGAAATTATTGATATCTGTCTTTTTACCTACCTGTGTGAACCACTTCGGGGGGCCGATTTTAAGTTTGTGTTTTCACACAAACTATCTTTGTAACCTTGTTGTTGTTTTTTTTATTTCGTTTGAAAAAAAAATGGATTTCAGGCAAAATGCTTCAACATAATTATAAAATAACATTATCATAAAATATAGAAAATATAAACCTACCAGCATGAATTACAATCAGTAGTCGGCAAAGTATGAGGAATAAATAGGCCGTCATTATTTAGAGAGAATAATGAATACTGCAAATCTTTTACACTGTTCAGTAAATGACCTTTGAGCCGAATTTACATTTCTTTGCATCACATTAACACACACACACAAACCAGTTTTATAGTCGATCTAGTCACGTGATCGATTAGTACAATACTTAGGTACTTAACAGAATGTTTGGTACTTAAAATTAGCAAGCTTTAAAGACATTTCCTAATGCTAACCCGGATATGTTGAGTACCAAAACTACAGAAACACTTCACTGAAGGACATTGAGGTTGAGCCATGACGCTATCGTCGACTGGTGTTTACAGCTGTCCATCTCTGTGCAATAAGGTCGGTGTTTCTCAAACCTTGACCTGCAACCTTTATGTACACTATATATGGGGAAGGTTAGGTAATTGTTATTCACAAAACGAATCCTCTATTATGGATGACCATTTCGAGTGGGTCAAACCTTCTGTGACAAGAATTGATACCTTTTTTTTCTAGACATTTGACAGTTAATTATATCGTTAGGAAAATTACTAGCGGGTTGCCCACACCTGGAAAACGTTTCTGTAGCCAATATTAACACAATAAATACGTTTAAAAAAAAGCTAATAATTAGGGTAATTGTTATCGTGATCTTTGGGCGCTCCTGATTTCATCCAACTCTAAAGGGTACCTAGCATTATTTAGGTAAAATAATAGCGGTTGGTCGTTGTGCTGGCCACATAACTCCCTCGTTAACCGTAGGCTACAAAGGTAAATTGCCATTTACATCATCTGCACCATAGACCAAAAGGTCTGAAAGGGGAACTTTATTTTTACTTTAGTTGTATCAGTTAGTTTGAATCAGTCGTATAGTTAAATTTGGAATAGATCTAGATTAACAACGATAAATCTGTGCGATTAATAATATTGTTACCAAATCTTTTTGTTTAGATTTTTCACACTTTTCGCTTTCTCATTACGTCATGGTCCTATCACTTGTCTGGACAGTTGGTAAAATGGGGGGGGAGGGGATGGATGAGAAAGAAAGGGATATCTCGATGTTTTTCTTTTTTACCGTAATCGTTTTTTTACAAAGATAGTTTGTGTGGATACACAAACTCAAAATCGGCCCCCCAAGTGATCCACCCAGGCAGGTAAAAAAAGCAGGTATCAATATTTTCAGAAAGAACATCAGAATGAATTTTCATCAAAGACAAATGACAGAGAAGAATGGTGAAAGAAGTTTAACAGATCTTGTGTGTTGCCCCAGCGGTCCAGCAGAATAAAGGATAGGTGAAAGTGAATGTGAAGTTAAATGTGAACCTGGCCTAACTGATGTCTTATGAATATCTAATTGATCTAATGGATTTGTGAAGGGCCAATCTTTTATTCCTCAAGAAAAAAAACATTTCCGTACCAAAAAAAAACTTTTTGAAATAAGTGCCCTGTCATTATATGCACAGCTGCAATTCAAGCAATAATAGAAAAAACTAATTACTATTTGTTGTTTTAAATTATGTCGAACTTATATACATACTCAATAGTTTTTTTTTTCTCTTTAAAAAAGTAAATTTAGTAGTTGGTATAACAGAATTAAATTAACTTTGCATTACAAATGTAAAAAAGAAAAAAAAATGACTGCAAATCTAAAACCGTTTGCCTTAATATGTTAAAAATCTTGTAAGGGTTAATCTCCCCTACTAAACCACCTCCCGTGTTTGTTACTATTAATAGTGATTAGTTGTAAAAGTGGTGTATTTTTCTGAAAAAAAAACTGCTTGCATAAGTGATTTAAGAAATTCGATTTTTCGCTTTCAGAAAAGAAAGAAAAAAGTTGTTGTTGCATCAGAACTTTGGTCTAAAAAATTATGATGTCAACTATCTTTTCTACTTTACGAGATCTAAACGGGAAGGACGGAAGGACGGACATTCCACAGAAAACTAATACTGTCTTTTTTTCCTTTCGGGCGCCGCTAGTGAGGTATCAATGACTAGA
>JADKLZ010000130.1:3234648-3237148 GCA_021533235.1 Biomphalaria straminea | reverse complement strand
AGTGCCAGAGAGTGAATACTCGTTGTTTTTTAATATAATTATACTAACTTTATGGAACCTATGCTTGGAGATTTAGTGAATAAGGAAGTTATCTAAATAACATCAACAATAGGATAGCCAAAGCAATGGGCACCATGTCAAGGTTGCAGAAAAGAGTCTGGGACAACATATTGCTGACAATACTAAAGCCTTAGTCTACCGGACCTGCGTGATGAGCACTTTGCTATATGGAAGCGAAACATGGTCAACATACTCATGGCAGGAAAAAAAGCTGAATGTCTTCCAGCTCCGATGCCTAAGGCAGATCTTTAAAATAAGGTGGCAAGATAAAATAACAAATGAGGAAGTGCTACAAAGAGCAGGGTGCCAGGACATCCGCTCTATTATCAGCAGCAGACGCCTTGGCTGGCTTGGCCACGTTTGCAGAATGCCAGTAGGTAGACTACTACAATATATACAGTATGGCGATCTTATTGAAGGCAGGAAAGCCGCTGGTCGCCCACTATTACGGTATACAGATGTGTGCAAACGTGACATGAAGCTATTTGAAATCGACACTAGCAGCTGGGAAAAAGGTGGCACTGGATAGATCCACATGGAAAGAGAGCATAAGAGAAGAGTCTCGGATTGCAGATGCCACACACAACAGAGGCAGAAAGAAGGCTAAAAATGCAGCTGCTCCTGGTGATTTTATATGCCCAACCTGCAACCGCAGCTGTGTATCAAGGATTGGCCTCTTTAGCCACACAAGACGTTGCAAAGGGAAAAGATCGTCTCACGAGACGTAAAATGCCACAGAGAGACAGAAATATACTTCGTTGTTATATAAATTGACCACCTGCGGACAATGGTTTTGCTTGCCCTGGATGTGGCAAAATATGTAGGTCACAGCTGGGACTGCAAAGCCACGGGAAACACTGTATTCCTCACTAATCTTCGGACTCGAAGACAAGCCTGTTATTATTATTATATAAACCGAGGAACTAATGATACCTTCACAGATACCTTCAATGCCTTTAACATAAAAAAAAAAATCTCGTTGCAAGTCAAAGGGTGGTACTGTCACATTAGAATTTCATTTTATTAATTTATTTACACTGTTAAAGTGACTACGATAGATTATATTTCTCCATTACGTAGCTCGAACCTGATTTGTGCCAGAGAATGAATATTAGTTCGCTATTAACATAATGATAATAACAATAATAATAATCATAATCTTTATTATCCGCGTGTAAATTTGTTTTACAATTGTGCAATGCAAAATATAATTTACAATGCATAATTAGAGCGAACTATGTGTACGATAGCATACAAAATTAGGGGTGTACCGGATAGTCGCTCCGGCTCCGGCCGAATATTCGGCACTTTTTCACTATCCGGCACTATTCGGCTCCGGTCGAATATCACTACCGGATATTAAACCGGATAGTAAAAACTACAGCGTAGTCCTGTATTTCTTTTAATATTGTTAGGCGCCTCCCCGCGCTAAGTCTTTTCCAGATACGCCATACGGAGGTAACACTTAAATATCGAAACAACACAGGCGAAAGACAAACAATATAAAGGTGTTGACGCTGATAAACGATGTCCAACAGGAAGTTTAAACTAAATCTCCGTGTTGATATAAATATACAAATATTCACAAAGTGGACATGATTAAGTAATGTCAGTTCTGAATTACATTTACTTTTTTTTTGTTTCAAATAAAAGAATGTTTTTTTAAAACAATAAACGATGACTATGAACCAAATCTTATTTAGTAGGCTACAAAGACAAGGCGTGTTAATCTAAATAGAAATAAAACTGTACACTGTAAGATCCCATTACATACATAGAAGCGATGTCTGGCACATTTTAAAAGCTTGTTTTGACCTTTGAGTGTTCTAGTAAACATGTAATATTCATTAACTACGTCAAACTGATAATCTGTCTAGATGTGCTGGTATATCTGTAGAGGTAGAGATGAGCGACCCCCACCTCCTTTTGTTTGTTAGTCCATAACATTGAGTTCACAGATAGGCAGCTGACCACATTAAGCCAGATGTCAACGTGTTGACACTGTCTAGAGGTCTATCTTAAGAGGGAACTAAGTTTGTTTACTTGGAGAAGAATTGTTATTAGGGGGCGGGACTACAAGCCTTCTTTCTATAAGCTTAATCTGGTTTGGGTTTGTTTATTATGAGATAGGTTGTCAATCAAAGGATCAAAGGACCACAAGCCACACCTTTTATACTATTGGCCGGGTAATAAGTTTGTTTACTTTTATTTAAATCTCAATTAGGAGGCTGGACTACAAGGCAAACAGAAACTAACCAGTGGTATCTTTAAGGGAGGGATCAATAGACTCAACACCCTTAACTTCTTATTTATTTAACTCATGACAATGTATTGATAGACATTGACCATTCTTAAGCCAGAATGAATTAACGCAGGGGTGGGCAACATTTTTCAACCGAGGGCCGCATTAATGAAATTTGGGTACTAGGCGGGCCGCATA
>JADKLZ010000130.1:3190896-3234248 GCA_021533235.1 Biomphalaria straminea | reverse complement strand
GCAACAAATTACAATGCTTCCGATGATAAACATGAAGTCTGTCTTCAACTCTTCATTAGAGTTATAAGGACGAGGTCACAGCTGTTGTCCACCAAGGAACCTAACAATTTTCCTATAGATGCCATATTGTTCTGATTGGCCAGTGAATACAGCTGTGTTACCGAACATCAGAATGTTTTAATTCCAACTCTTCACATACTTTTCGGAACTGCCAGTCAGGACCGGCCTTGGATAATTGGACGCCATAGCGAAATGACTTTGGTGGCTCCGAATAATATAAGAATATAAAAAATAAAGGAGAAAAACTAAAATTATGCAATTTATTAAAGACCTAGTGTACTTCGAACAATAACATATAGCAGACGTTTCGCTATTCCTTTTCTGTAATAATATACTATCATCATTTAGCAAGCCCTTTAACATTCTTGGACCTTAGCAACTGCATACTTTGACTATGCCTTGTACGACTCCTAAGGTTAAGTTTATTCTTTGTATGTGTCATCCTAAATTAATTGTGAATTTAATGTAGCTTTGTGTAAGCTTTCCAGTTACTAGTTTATGGTTAGAATATTTTCTTTATTTAATTGAAAAGTTTGTTTTTTTTCAGTCAAAGCTCCATCAGTTGTTACCCTTGCCATTTTGTAAAAGCCAACCCAACTCTTTCAACACAGTTGTCCATAGCATGAATACATACTGGCTAGGGCTTATGTCTTTTACTGAATTTATATAGTAATGTTATTAAATACAATCTTCGTTTTTTGTATCTAATGAAACTCTTTAGAAAGACATTTAGAGACAATGTTTCTTTGGCCTCTTTATTGCAAGTGATAACTATCAAAATTTTCAATAATTTCTATACATATTTACAATGATTTATTTAGGTCTTCGCGGGCCGCATAAAACCCTTTGGCGGGCCGCATGTTGCCCGCGGGCCGTAATTTGCCCACCCCTGATAATTAACGCAATTTTTAAAGATATATTGACATTGTCTATAGGTCAACAGATGACGACACTAACTTTGTTTACTTGGAGAGAAATGTATAGGTGTATATAGTTTTTTTCAAGTCTTAAAACCTTTAGAAAGGAAGCTAATTACATTGCTTAATCATATTGACTTAATATATATATGGCCTAAAGGAAAACCTTACAGTAAAATTTAACATCACATAAAATAAATTATTCGCAAAAAATAAATTGATCTAAAGCACCATAATATGCTGGAATGTTAAGAAACACTCGACCTCTGTTACTAGTGTACGGATGATTTAGCCTATCTATTTGCTTGACTGACCATGCCAATGTGTTATCTTTTTGTTTGCCTGCATACTAAACACTATTGCGTATGTCCAAAGGAAAAAAAAACGCGTGAAGGTCAACACAATCATCTATACACATTACACTAGGACAACATGTGTAGGTTCACTACGTCTATCTGACCAGGTTGTTACAATCAATCAATCAATCGAACACAAAATCCATTTATTTTTCTTTTTTGGTAGGTAGGGTGTGGATGAGTTTTCGTCTATATTTGGTTTCCTAATGCTCTTTGATCTATTTATCAGTAGATCTAAACATCAATAATGTAGGTGTAATGGATGTTCCTGCTGTTAATAAAATATCTTTTGCCGCAAACGGATTAATAAATATATGACCTACTACGCTTCTGATTCCAACTATTAACTAACAGCTATCAGAATTACGTTCTTGAAGCCAGAACCAGAAACAGTCTTTGGACTTAAAAATACAAGTCTGATGACAGATTGTTGGTCGAAATTCTTGAACACATACATTCAACCATCATACAAGCCAGATGAGAGGTTTACATTAGTAACTAGCAAAATATAACTAACATATTTTACAGTGACCCTCCGACACGCAGCCTATATGATTGGTGGCTTCGTACATACACACAGACACGCTCATGCTATTCATGATGATGCTACACAGATTAATGTATGTTTATACATTCTATTAATCTTTAATAAATCAATCAGTAACAGAGTTTAAAACAATAAGGTATATAAATGAAAAAAAATAATACCAACAAATATAGGTATGTTATATAACAGTTTCGTAAAATGTTCAACAATACAAGTTATATACAAGATACTTAGATATTCGGCTCCGGCTCCGGCCGAATATCAAATTTTATTATCCGGTCATATCCGGCTCCGGCCGGATATCAAAAAGTACTATCCGGTACACCCCTATACAAAATATACAGAGTAACACCAGTTTCTATTCAAGATTACATGATTACAAGCATTGATTAAAGCCCATTTAATTAGGTCAATACGTTGTAATGGTAAGACGTTACCAACGTGCATTAACAAAAGGTATTACAGCCCATAAAACAGCGTGGTTCTCAAACTTTATAGAAATAAAGACACTAACAATGTGTTAACAGCAGCTTAGTTTTTTGAATAATTAGTAAAAAATGATGTTTACGGAACCAATTAAAATTTTTAAGATTACTAAACAAAAGGTGAATTAAAAAATGATAGTTATAATTAGGTTGAGACAGCCTGTTCATCTTCAGGAATCTCACACATATACCTTAACGCATCAGCGTAATAGCAAGGTAAATCATTATATCGCCAGTTATAACTTTTTTCCAAGCACATACAAATATAATCGGCTTGATTTTGAGGCTCCCCTTTCCCCCATGGTAGAAACTTCGAATCCTTTTTGCTGAAAACGTGGGTCCAGATCCCATCATTTTCTGGGTCCATTAGACCGTTGTAGACACAAGAAAAAGTCGAATCATTTGCTGAAACCGATTTAATGAAATTAACAATAAAGGCGTATTCATCAGTGGTGTCAATCTCTACCAGATAACCTCCATAAAATGCACAAGTCGCTTGGGCTTTGTTGATGTCGTTGGATGCTTGCTTTCTAGATAGATAATATCTTCTACCTTGAAATACATTCGAAGCAGTAAAAAACGAATTTTTGGATTGTTGTTTCTCAGTATTAAGTTTGTTAACTGATTTCTGAAGAACTTCGTTTAAAGATTTGTACTTGTCTTTCACTTCTTTAAGGGAGTTGGAAGTTTCATAGCTCTCTTTCCTGAGATGTAAAAGCTCATCAACAAGGTTTCTGATGTCTGGTTCATCCGTCTCTACACTTGCGTAAGCCGCAGCAGAAATCTTATTAAAGCTGGTACTTATACCTCGGGCCTCGCATTTGTACTTGCTAGCATCTCGGTAGCTAGGATTTGGCCAGGTGAGAGTTATGTACGATGCTCCGTTGAAACCTACTGATCCTTCAGGGTATTTGCTGGTTTTCGATGTCTTATTACTTTCGTTGTAATTGAGAATAATTAACTCTTCGTTCGTGTCGTTGTCTTTGGACGTCACACGGGATAAAACAAGAGAGTTAATTTTCAGCATCTGTGGGACTTTGTTGTCTGTGATGGAACAGTTGACCACTAAGTTATTAGTCAGTCCAGGTTGAATTCTACTGGGTTGAACGTCGATAACTAGAGCTTTGGATAAAAGAAATAGACACATGTCAATAAAAAAAAATATCTCTAATGCATAAAGCATATAGTAAAACGTATATATTAATGAATGTAACGAATAGAAATCAAATCCATTTGAAAAATCCTGCTAAAACTCTCGGATGAGGGAACAAAACCTAAAGTACTGGTCCGAATAGCAGTCCACAGCAGCCCTTTTAAAACTTAAGTTAATATTGAAAGACAAACGCTTAGCCCTAGGCACCAAAATCAGACTGATGAGCTATATGGTCATTTCTATTTGCTTGTGAGTCTTGGACGCTGACTGCAGAGCTAGAGAGGAGGATCCTAGCAATGGAATTGAGATGCTACAGAAGGATCCTAGGCATCACATTTAAAGACCGCGTCACAAACCTGAGGATTAGAGACAGGGTTACTGCAGCGATCGGAACCCATGATGACCTGCTAACTACTGTGAAAAAACGAAAGCTTAAAATGTATGGCAATATAACATGATATTCGGGACACGCAAAGACCTTCCTACAGGGAACCGTACCTGGAAAAAGAAGAAGAGGCAGAGAAAGCGGTGGGAAGAAGAAATAAAATAATGGACGGGCCTACCATTTAAAGAAGTTCTAAACAGGGAAAAGGATAGAGAGAAAGGAAAAAGACGGTCCACGAGACTAAGGGATAGCTAACAGGTAACTTTCATGCTTATGTCATGCTCAGAGCGCTTTGACCAATCTCATTTGTTGTCCCGTGGTGGGAGGGGTATCTAGGGTATTTCCTTGCTGCCTTTAGGCGCCCAGTTAACACAACTCTGCCGAACCTCGAGCCCCCTTCTAGGTAGCCAAGCCAAGCCAAGTTCAAGCACACTTAGCCTCTCGACCACGCTTCCCACGTAAGGAGTATGTATGTATTGTTACGACCTAGCCATTGCGCATCGCAAGTCTGGCTAGCACCTCTAGTGAACGGACTAGAAGACAATGTTTACAGAGAGAGTAACGACTTCCGCCTAAGTCTAGAGGTGGAATTAAAGACACTGTAGTGTAATGGAGATGTTATCTTGTGTCCTGTGATGTCTTATAAATAAATATATGTCTCGTTGAGTTGGCCTTGTCACTTATATTATTACAATGGTGTCAGTAGTGAGGATTTTATAGGCAACTCAACGAGACCAGGTAGGATTTAAACACAATGACATCGTTGAAAACTTTAGACCAACTCTCAGTTAAAGAGCTTAGAAAGGAACTCCGTGATCGATATGAGAAGCTTGGTGGTACCAAGGAGGTGCTTACAGCTCGTCTACGGCAAGCCTTGGTGGATGAGGACGAAGATCCGGAGACATACATATTTGAAATAGAGCCCGATATTTATGAGCTCATTAGCAAGATGCATGAAGGTATTGTTGCAAGGTTTGAACAAATGAACAGTATGGGGAACAAGATAGACGAAATGGTATCACAAGTAGAAGGCCAAATAGACCAAATTGATGACATTCAGTCGCAAGTAAAAGGAGGAATAAACTCGTTGATGAGGGAGCCGTTGCCTGTGGACTCGTTGGGGAAGAAGTTGCATGGTCAGGACTGTGGTTGCACAAACAGTGGTGACGGAGACTCTGGGGATTTGAGCGCCGTCTGTGTCTGTGTTGTGGGCAAGTCTTGTGGTTGTGACTTTAAAGACGAGGAAGGTGACAACGATTGCTGCGACGATCTTGAACGGAAAGAGCGAAATGAAGAAACTGACGTCTGTTATGTGCCCGATGCGTTTGTTCCTGTTGCACCTGTTACCAGTACCTGTATGAGCCGGACAGGTCAAGACAACGTTTGGTCTGCGTCTAAGCCTATTACTATAGACCTTAAAGACCTCTGCCTATCTGCCGGTGCTCATGAAGAAAATGTGAGGCTCGACAACTGCATCCAGAACTTGAGCATGAACTGTAAGTGTGGCGCCTTACACGGGGAATGTGGATGCCAAGAAAACCATCAAGAGGACATGTGTACCTCTGCCATCATCATTGACATTGGCATAAATGAATGTCAGTCAACCCACACTACATCGGAGCTGTCAAGAGGAAGACATCTTCCACTTGAACTTGAAGAGACCTATCTCCTGGACGTGAGACTGTTGGCTGAGGATGACTGCTGCGCGTTGGACTTGGTTTGCAACTTGGCTGAAGTTGAACCTGTAGTCCTCACGAGAGACGTCTGTCGGAAGGGTCTGCTGAAACGGCGTGTCCGATCAACGGCTGTGCTGAAGAAAACAGTGCTCGACACTATCTCGTTGAGTGTCAAACGGCCACGCCATCGTCTCAACAACAGCCTGGTCAACTGGAGAAAGAGAAAGCGACGGCTGCGGAAAACTGTGCAGATGGATTCGTGGGCAACAGGCACCCTACCGCCTGTGGCTCCCACTGATCGACCTCCACCTGAACTGTCAAACCTCAGCTGCAGTGTTTTTCTTTTCGGGACGAAAAGTGTTAAGACGGGGGCAATGTTACGACCTAGCCATTGCGCATCGCAAGTCTGGCTAGCACCTCTAGTGAACGGACTAGAAGACAATGTTTACAGAGAGAGTAACGACTTCCGCCTAAGTCTAGAGGTGGAATTAAAGACACTGTAGTGTAATGGAGATGTTATCTTGTGTCCTGTGATGTCTTATAAATAAATATATGTCTCGTTGAGTTGGCCTTGTCACTTATATTATTACAGTATGTAAGTCTCGAATAGAACTCAAAACCGTTTGACCGATCTTAATAAAACTTTGCTTTAATGTTTCATAGATCCGTATTGAATGTTTCTAATGGGGTTCCAAAATTAAAACATTGTTCCTCGATTTATCGCTGATTTAACAAATCGGGTAAACCGTTTTCCCAGTATTTTAGACTTGATAGGAATATGTCGGCTGAACGGGTAAACCCATTTTCACATTCTACGTTTATAAAAAAAATGAGAAAGGAACATTTAAATGCTTGACACTTGACATAGGCTACATTTAAATATAATATATAGATTTGTAATACCCAAACTAAAGCCTGCAGGGCGCGGGTCATATCCGACTAGTATATATAGACCTTGAAGTTTTAAAGGCAGATGATGTTCAGTTCATCTGTTTTTTAGGCCAACGATGAATTTGAACGACCTTATGTGACCACCACTATGACCAACCACGTGTATTTCCGCAACTTAGGTCATGTAACTATTACAGTTTGGTTAACTCAGGGATGACCCAAAAAAATCACGGAATTCTAAATTCATACGGTCTTCACCAAGATCCGAATCTCTAAGAAAAGTTAAACTCTGAATTCAAACCCGTTCTTCTCTCTATTTAGACCCAAATATGGGAAAGGTGTCGGAACTTAAACTTGAGGAAAAAAGTAAAGCTGACGATATATTTATCTATGGAGGCGCAGTGGCTGAGAGGTTAACCTCTGGCTTACGCTTCAGATAACAGGGTTTATTCTCTGCTGTTATATAAACCTATTTGGCTTATTCTCTGTATACTTTTATAACTGTAACAGATCTCAGGGCGCAGGGCCGGTCCTACAAATTGCGGGGACTTATGCGAAACGGATTTCGCAGGGCCTATTCTGGGTTGTGATAAGGATAACAAGTGAAAATTAAGATTTTGTATTAGAAAATAAATTCGTCTTTGCATTTTTTTCATACTTTACTAAGTACAAAATCAATGTCAAATTAACTTTACGAACTATCTACAGTAGATAGTAGTTTTCCTACAAAAAGCCGATAAACATTTTGCCTTTCAGATTTACTATTGACTTCTTTTTATGACGTCGAGATAGATTTACATCTATATCTGTATGCCAATGACAATTAAAGTAAATTAAGTATTTGAACTTCTTGTTTTAGTTCAATTTCGCCTTATTATTACAGTTTTATTAAATGAAAGCTGACAATGCGGTTTATTTTTTTATCGCCAGTCCGACACCTCGAAATGCCAATTTAGTCAGTTTTTATGGAGATTTGCACCAGTTTTCAAACGATCTTAATAATTTCAGGAGATTTTCATGACTTTTCCGTAATATTTTATAGTTTCAGAATTCCAGGATCCCTTAAATATTATGTTAAAATGGTTTAATAATAATTTACTCCTAGAATTAGCGCGGGGCCTCTGAAAGTGCTGGACCCACTGCGGCCGCATAGGTTGCAGTGGCCTAGTACCGGCCCTGCCACGGCGTTCAAATTGATATAGGATGGAGTTTTTTTTTTTTTTTTTTGTTTTGTTTTGGGTTCTACAGAAGAAAAAATGTTGCGAAAAAAGGCATGGAGGAGAATTGAATTTTATTTACTCATATATTTTTTAAATAATCTTGTTTGGAAAAGTTGGTTTTTGGTAAAATGCTTCAACATTATTACAAAATGACATTATCGCCATCTTCTGAAACTTTTGTACCTGGCATTGGCATTTCCACGATCATTCTGGAAATTTCGGAATATATGTCTTCAAATTTAATTTTGTCATAAGAGTTTGTATATGATTTCATTAGTGTTACTTTATAATACGATTATATACGTTTCCTTTAAAAAATAAATATTCCTTAAAAAAAGGTCTAAAAGAGGTATAAGATAAAAGAACTACTCAAAAAGAGGCAAGAAAAATAAAAGAGACCTAAGGCCCAAGGATTTATTTGATGAGAAAGCTATTAACAAAAAAGCACAAATGCTGAGGTTTGCTAAAAAAAATATTAAAAAAATGTAAACCTACCAGCATGCGTTACAGTCATCAGTTGGCAAATTATGACAAATAAATAGGCCGTCATTTTTGTGTGAGAATAATGAATACTTCCAATCCTTGATAATGTTACGTTAGTGACTTTTGAACAAAATTAACATTTCTTTACATCGCACAAATACATACACACACACACCACTTTTATAGTTGATCTAGTCACGTGATCGACAAGAAAAACACTTAGGTACTTACCAGAATGTTTGGTACTTAAAATTAGCAAGCGTTAAATAAATTTCCTACTATAAACCCGGATATGTTGAGTACCAAAACTACAGAAACACTTCACTGAAGGGCATTTAAGTTGAGCCATGGCGCTATCGTCGACTGGTGTTTACAACTATCCATTACCGTGCAATAAGGTCGATGTTTCTCAAACCTTGACCTGCAACTTTTATGTACACTATATATGTGGAAGGTTAGGAATTTATTACATACAAAACAAATCCTTTTTAAACCACTTCTATTTTGGACGACCATTTCGAGTGCGCAAAACCTTCTTTGGGAGTGTTTGATACGGTTCATGAAACCTAGCGGGTAGGCTAGATGTTAAGATGTTTAGCCGATATAATTTACACAAAAAAATACTTAAAAAAAACAGCTAATAATTAGGGTAATTTTATTAGGATCTTTGAGGGCGCGGTGGCTGAGCGGTAAAGCGCTTGGCTTCCGTACTGGAGGTCCCGGGTTCAAATCCTGGTGAAGTCTGGGATTTTTATTTCTGGATTTTCGGGCGCCCTTGAGTCCACCCAGCTCTAATGGGTACCTGACATTAGTTGGGGAAAAGTAAAGGCGGTTGGTCGTTGTGCTGGCCACATGACACCCTCGTTAACCGTGGGCCACAGAATCAGATGACCTTTACATCATCTGCCCTATAGACCACTAGGTCTGAAAGGGGAACTTTACTTACTTTACTATTAGGATCTTTGGGCGTTCCTGAGTCAATCCACCTCTAAGGGTACAAGGCATTAGTTGTGTAAAGTTATAGCGTTTGGTCGTTATGCTGACCACATAACGCCCTCGTCAATTATAGGCTACAGAAGTAGTTAACATCAACTGCACTATAGACCAAAAGGTCTAAAAGGTGAACTTAACTTTTACTTTAGTTAATCAGTAACTTTGAATCAGTCGTGTAGTAAAATTACGAAAAGATCTAGATTAACAACGATAAATCTGTGCGATTCATACCACATTTTTAGCGGCCCCCGTAAAGGGGAAAAGCCGCTATTATGTTTGTGCAAAATGTCCGTCTGTCTGTCTGTCCGTCTGTCCGTTTGTCAAACTCAGGGTGCCTAAACTAGAAGAGATACGAAAAATATTATTTCACTATTAAATGAGGCTTACAAAGTTCAGGTGCAACGGTTACTTTTAGTTTTCTAAAAGCAAACCGTTTAATTTATACAATTAATTATGCAAGCGATTTTTTAATAACAAAACACCAATTCTAAAACAATTACTTAAATGTAAGGGAGGAAATGTTACTATAAAAATGCTCTAGACATGCAGATATCACGCACATTTTTTTAAATGAATTTTTAGCAGCAACGGCTACTTTTAGTTTTCTAAAAGCAAACCGCCGTTTAATTTATAAAATTAATTATACAAGCGATTTTTTAATAAAACACCAATTCTAAAACAATTACGGAAATGTAAGGGAGGAAATGTTACTATAAGAAATGCTCTTTACCTGTAGATATCACGCACATTTTTTAAAATGAACTTTTAGCAGCGACTTTCGTGTACTAGCGTAAAGCCCGGCAATGACATGATTCTAAACTAATTTCTTAAAATTTTAAAAAATCAGATTTAAAAAAAAAAATTGTTTAGTGCCCCCGTTAGAATGAAAGAAGCATATTTTTTCCGTTTTGTCTGTTGATTTGTCTGTCTGTCACGGTTAGATAAAAACACACTGAAGGCTTTTGAAAATATGATTTAACCTTTACTGTTCCTTTAGAAATATTGCGATAGTTTAAGTATCTATAATATATTGTCCGGATGTTTATGTCTAGATCTTTATTGAAATGTTATAATAAACTAAAACTAATCTTCTATTTTCAAATTTAATATTGCATTCATTTTATTGATTATATGGGCTTTTTTTTAAATATTACGTAAATGTTATCTAAATTACATAAAAATTATTAATAATAATAATTAAGAAGGTATATATTAAGAGTGCGAAATTAGAAGTTTAGTTTATGTAGTTCTAAATCTCTACAGATCAATGCTGAAAGATTATTTAAAATCACTCGTGTGACATATAGTTTATATCTGGCTATTAGTTCGTAACTTGTTTGTTATTAAGTAAAGAGCAATGTCTTGTCGTGCGGTTGGCGTGCTGAACTGATTATCTCGACGCTGCCGGGTTATGTGTCTGTTTGTTTTACATGTTTCGAATGTTTCTTCAGAGTTAAAGATATTTTACTTCCTAGTTCAAACCTTCCTCAGGAGGGGATAGAAGCATGCAGGAATTGAGCCAGGGACCAACGATAAATCCAAACTACAGTCTAGTGCGCAAACATCAAGATAAGGCACGTTTATAGCCTGCTCGCCATCCTCCGTCGTCCAGCGAGAAGTTAATTAATTTTAAACTTAGAAGGAACATCCGAAACATCTTGCGAATAGGCGGATCTGACAGGGATCCGACTCCGACGGGGGCCGCCTCTGAGTTTGTGTATCACACAAACTATCTTTGTAATCTTGTTTAGAACCAGATTAGTTGTTTTGTTTTTTTTAAGTCTCTGAACTTTTAAGAAATCATGCAGCTTTTTAATAATACTAATACCTAGCTGGTATTGACATATGTTTTCATAATGAACGGAGACAAAGCTTGCTGCATTGAACTGTGTAGCTGTGCATTATAGAAAGGGTGAGTGGTGGCAGAGGAGTAAAGCGCTTGGCTTCCAGACTAACCATTTCAAAAAAAAAAAGTAATGCAACATCTTTAAAGTCAAATAAATAACAGCCAATACTATTCGATATTCTACATCTTACATTGACTATACAAATACTTCAATGTGTGCAATCGTTCTGCTGTATCCACATTTAGAAGCGTTTTGCCTGTGCCTAATGAGCATCACTTGACCGTTCTCGGTGCCAGTGGCGTATATAAGAATTCACCATCATGAGGAGGACCGGGGTATGGATTGCCTTCTTTTGGCCCCTCAAATTTGGACATTCGACATCAATGACTAGAGAAAATAAAGAAATATTTAATATTTAATGTTAAAAAAAAAATAAAAATTGAACACTCTTTTGAGCCCCCCCCCCCTCAAGTGGGGGCCGGGAAATTTTTAAATTATCCTGCCCCCACCCTAGCTACGCCACTGCTGGGCGGTCATATGAGTGTATCTGAATTGACTGACCTGAGTACTGATTACAACACAGATCTTTACAGTCACATGACGTGTCGCCACTCGTCAGGTTGTCCGACGCCACACTTCATGATTGTCCGTCGCCACTTGTCACCGTTGTCCTTACCGGGACCGCTGAAAATGGCTGATAAATTACAGCTAATTTAATGTTTCCATCAGGCGTATGTCATGTTTTCCAGAGTTATGTATGTTTTTTCAATCAGTAATATTAAATTTTACTGTTCACTGATGTGTTTTAGTTAAAAATAGATATGCGAAATATAAGGCATGTCTTCTAGTTCAAAGATAATTGAGTTCCCCTTTCAGACTTTGTGGTCTATAGGGCAGATGATGGAAAGGTCATCTGATTTTGTGGCCCACGGTTAACGAGGGTGTCATGTGGCCAGCACAACGACCACCGCCTTTACTTTTCCCCAACTAATGTCAGGTACCCATTAAAGCTGGGTGGACTCAGTTGCGCCCTTAAAATCCCGAAATAAAAATCCCAGTCTTCTCCAGGATTCGAACCCGGGACCTCCAGTATGGAAGCCTAGCGCTTTGACGCTCAGCCACCACGTGATAATAGAGAAATTATATTTCCCGTGGATTCGCATCCCCAGCTGTGACCTACATATTTTGCCAAATGCAGCGCAGGCATAACTATTGTCCGCTTGTGGTCGATTTAGATTTTCTCTTCGCCGTCAACGTCTGTCGTAGGCAGTGGATTTTCTTTTGGTATCAAATGTCCGCGGACTTTGTAAGTGACCTCCAATAATCTTGTTTCAAATCCGCCTGCTGCCTGGTGCTCTCTACTCTGCCAGTTAATGCGAGTTGTCGCCTACGCTGGTCTGAAGAAAAAAAGTTCCGTGGGGCGATTCTGTTACGTTGACCACTTTTCGCTAACCAAAGAGGACTGGTTTAGGCACACTTTCGTCGACCATATGGTTTACGTGCCCGGTCGAGCGCAAACTGTCGGACAATAATAAAAAGTCCCTCTGTAATGACCATATTGGCATTCGCAAAAAAAAACGATGTTCGTAATGTGGTCTTGCCTATTGTTTGTCCATATTCCATCCAGCCCAATTATAAATTATAATCCGGATGCTTTTATATAGCGCTTTTTTTATGCTTATAGCATGATCAGAGCGCTTTGGTCTAATCTCATTTGTAGACCATTGGGGGGGAGGGGGTATCTAGGAGCTGGTTTTCCGTGCTGCCTTTAAGCGCTCAGTAAACACAACTCTGCCCGAGTCGGGTGTCGAACATCGACCTCAACCTTCTAGCCCCATTCTAGCCAAACCAAGTTCAAGCGTACTTAGCCTCTCGACCATGCTTCCCACAAAATAAGCGTGTAGCAATACTGACCATTTCCGAAGAAAAAATGTATATATACTTACCAGCATGTGTCGATACTAAAATTAGGCAAATGGTGAACAATAAATTGATCGTCATTTTCTTTTTTTTTTTTTTTGACAAGAAAATTAAGATCGTTAGTTAATTACCAAAGCTGAAATTGTGTGAATGTTATAAAATGTACGTATTTATATAGTCCTATTTATCACGTGATCATATAGGCATCGTCCCAGTACGTTGTAATGAGAATGCTACTTGTAAATTTCCAGGAAACAACCAAGTCTGGCAAAAAGAAAGGAACTCAATAGATCTTTTTTTTTTCAGAAATTAGTTTTAGCTCTGTAATGAGATACAGGTAGGTGAGTGGCAGACTTGAACATTTGTTTAACCCAGTGATGCCCAAACTACGGCCCGCTGGCCAAATGCGGTCCGCGACGTAGTTCCATCCGGCCCGCCGAACCGTCGGCACAAAGTGTAGAAAATCCCGTCACTCCAAAAAATAAAATGATTGAAAAATGTATCTTTACCTTCGCTAAGCCTTCACTTTTACTCAGATTGGTATCATGACTTTTAACATGTGTACGTTTATGAAATGGGAAATTCAATGTAGAATCTATTAGGAACAGTGAATGTATTTTTTTGTGGAACATGATAATTCAAATTATTTGATTTGTAAAGAAAGTGTATCTGCTTTAAAAAAAACAAACATACAAACGGATTTTAAAACAAAAAAGATGCCCTTCTTGAGAAGAGCCGCGAATAAAAGATTGTTAAACTACGCCTAGAAATTGAAGGATCAATGGGAGTAGCCTACTTACCAAAAAGAGACACGAAAATGAGTTATAATGATAATTGATGTGAAGCCATTTTCCGACGCCTCAAAACAAAGATCAACTTCAAATATCCCTTTAAGAGAGCCATCGGTTTCTAACATTAGTTCAGGTGAATTTTATTTCGTTTTTTGTACTCTTTCGGTCATGTGGCCCGCGACACGAGTGTCGGAATCGAAAATGGCCCGCCGGTCGAATTAGGTTGGGCATCACTGGTTTAACCCATCGTTCAAAGAGGAAAAAAAAATCCAAGAAAAAAACCTTCATTGAAGTACTATTGAGTTAAGCGCCATCTTTTTTTAGGAAATTGTAATATTTTTTTTTTGGAAAATAATAAGTGAAACTTTAATAGGTTATGCAACTATTAAAACCTAAGTGCTGGGTCAATTAAAAATTGACCATTTGAGCCACACATGTTATGTATTTATATGTTGTTGTTTTTTAAGAGAAGTGGAGAAAATATTGTCATTATCATAATTCTATTTATAATCATAATTGTCTAACTACCAATCATTGTTATCCCCACTATTCATAACACCATCATTAAAATGAAAATTAAATATCATGATTATTTTCATCATATTATTATTTCTAATTTTCATCAATACTATCATCAGCATTATCATTATAATTTTCCTACATCTTATAATAAGCATTAACCGTTGGCATAAAAAATATCATTCCCTATCAGGAAGGGGCATCAAATTTGTATGCGTCAAAACACATTATCAATTACTCAAAACCAGAAGGTGTAATCATTTGTGTATTAACAGACAGATGGGACAGCTCTAAGCGCTATACATCCCGTAACCAAAACATAAGTTACACCATGTGGTTTAGACTGGAATATACCAGTATCCCAGAAGAATTGTTGTTATTAGCTTTTCAGATGTTAACTGAGGGTGGTTAGGCGACGGTGATAGCAATGGTTCTTTGATAACTTACTTGCATAAGTAGGTAATAATATTAACATTTCTAGCATAAAGATAACGGTGTACATAAACATTAAATTAAACAAGGTTACAAAGACAGTTTGTGTGGAACACAAACTCAAAATAGGCTTCTGAAGTGGTCGCCCTAGACCCTTCACCAGTTTTGGATCATGGGACTCCCAGTTCCAAATGCTCTGCCCTCAGCCACATAATATCAATATTGTTACGAATCTTAGATTCCTATTTCAGGCTTTCCGTAAACACTGCTAAACACATAACACAACATATCAAAGAACCTGACAACAAGAGGTCCAAAAATAATCTGGTACTTTAATAAATGGATAGATAACAGCCAATACTAGACATTCGGCAACACATCAACAACTACAAATACTACCACTGTACATCACAGAACTAAACTATACTGTCACCATCTCTTTCTTGACACGCACATTCACCTGAGGACTCGACCAGGACCGACTTCGTAGCCAGACTAACAGACCTGGTCTCCTCCGTGTCCTGTCTTGAACTGCCCTGCCTACACACTCTGTCTCTGGTCTCTCGTACACGCAGGGTTATGATCAGATGACCATAACAGTGGTCACATTTGCGTGCAAAGTTCATGCCAGTCCTGTTCTTTCCCCTTCGATATAGCTAAACTGTTCTACTGGCCTGTGTCACATACGTCAGCTGACTACACACAGTTAACCCTTTTGCGCCGCCAATAGGGTTATAACAATATATTCACTTATATTTTTTAAAATAATAATTATTAACCTTATCGATACATTCTAAATTAATAACATGTTACATTGTAATAAAAAGAAACTAAAAAAATATTTATTCTTATAATAAAATTAGATAAATTGGCAACACGAAAAAAAATTCTTGAACTTCTTTTAGCTATAATTGTGTTCAGATGACAAGACTTCTCCCTCGCAAATAAAAATTAATATTTCCATTGTCATTTATCATACAAACTAGACATTGATCTAGCTAGATCTAAACCTAGTTTTAGATCTAAAGCTATATTCAAGATCTAAGTCGAAGCCTAGATCTAGAAATAGATGTAAGTCTCTGTCTAGATCTCGAGTTAGGTGTAAGTCTAAGTCTAGATCTAGATATATAGTCTTGATATAGAATCTACTATTTCTAGACTAGAACACGTATTAAATATATGTAGATCTAGGCTTTATTTAGTCTTACTTGGAATCTCAGAGTGTAAAAGTAAAGTGTCGCCTTCAGACCTTTCGATCTATGGTGCAGATGATGTTAAGGTCATCTGTTTCTTTGGCCAACGGTTAACGAGCAGGGTGTTATCTGGCCAGCACAACTACCAACCGCCTTTACTTTCCCCAACAAAAGTCAGGTACCCATTAGAGTTGGGTGGACTCAGTAACGCCCTAAAAATCCCGAAATTCAAAATCCCAGTCTTCACCGAGATTTGAACCCAGGACCTCAAGCACTTAACCATTCGACCACCGCGCCCCCAATCTCAGACTGTAGTCCCCTATAATGAGGATGTCAAAACTGCGCGTTATAAAAGTAGTTTGTTATTTTTTAAACTTTTAACTATAACGAAGTCATGGATTGCAACGCCACTGGTCAAGGAATCTGTAATACAACATCCTGCACTAAAACATCTGTTATTAAAAGATCCTTTATTTAAATATCTTCTACAAATATAAAAGTTTCTAAATATTTTAAGCATACAGTTTCTAGAGAACAATTAATTATTTTACACAAGGCTAATTTCCCCTAAAGCTTGATAAATTTTATGTTAAAAGAAAACAAAATAACAACTAATTGATCAATTAATTGGTATTTTTTTTATGCATGTGTTGTCATCGGATTTCTTAATTTGATACCCAATATTTAGTCTTGGCCTTATATTACCTGATGTATATGTCTCGCATGCATATGTTAATGTAGGGATGGCGATAGTTTTATGTAGGCGGATATTTGTCTCTAGTCCAATAGCTTGGGTTGTCCAAAGCGGACGCAGACTCGACCACTTAATGAGGTTGTGACTTAACGTCGCGTTAGGTTTACAAACATATCAAAGGATAGAATGAACTACGCATACCAAGAGTTGCAATGACATGGAGACCAATAATAAAAATTAAAATAATAATATATAGCTTTAATATTGCGCAAACAGGAATACCACAACAGAAGCGTCACACCTTTACTGTTGACTTCAGAGCAGTGGACACCAGGTGGGAAGAGGCTTCAGACATTGCCAGCAACAGAACTTTAAAGAGACTGATTGCCGCCCAACGAGCTATAAAGCTCGAGAGGATATACGTGTAAAATGGTTTAAAGTTGTCATCGACATTAAAAAAGTGTGCAAAGTTTAAACTTTATTTGAGAACAGGAAGTGAGAAAAATAAGACCATTAATAACATTACTTAGAGACACTTCAAGACAGAAGGATACAAAGTAAAGTACCCATAACACATACATCACTTAACCATGAATTACCAATAGAAAAAAAAACAACAAAAAAACAACCTAATGAAATACTCAGAGAGACACAAAGTGGCACATTTCATATCCCATACGCTAGAACAAAATCGTACATTAGAGCTTGAAATAGGTTGTCTGCCTTTTCCAGGGAAACCAACGACTAAGCAGAGTTCATTAACATGTATGACTAGATTGACAAATGAAATGCGTAGGACGTAGTTACCTCATTTATTTGAAGCAACGTCTGTAATATATAAGATAAGATAAGACAATGGGAATGAATTAAAATGAGCCTTGTACCATTAAAAATTATAATTTTAAAATGTTTAGAAATGCTAGAAACTGTTTTGATACTGGATACTGTAATGACTTGACGCGTAGAAGTATTGGGAAAATCGGGTATCTATAGAATGACGTGACGTAGGGATTAAAAACTAGGATTACATAACAACGAAAGATAGAGACGGACGTGACGCCTAGAACTAGCAACACGATTTCTGACTGTGTCCTTATTTTGAGTATTAAAGTGTAAATAAGTTCAAGTTCAACTATCGTTCTCGTTCCTCAATTTATTAAATACGTCTGTAAGCGTGTATGAACGATCTCGCAAGCCAATCTATACAACTACAAATCTAAACCACACGCTTTAACAGAAGTGGCGACCCTCGACAGGCCGATTTTGACTCTGAATCTAGGCGTCAGTTGGATCTTCGATTTCGTCTACAACTTAGATCTACAGTTTACATATTGACAAGTACACTTGACTATCAGTTTTTCACTGGATCTAGCCTACGTTTGTGTCATTAGGTCTGGACTGCAGCTGGATCCTTTTGGCATCGCTTATTCCAGTGGATTTATCAAAAGAAGAAAAGTTCGAAACTATTTTGGACCCAACTCTACCAGTCAATGTGATTTGGCGTGGCCAGCCATTTTGTCTTCTGAGATCTACAAGTCTTAACACTCGAGATCCATTGCAAGAAAGTTATTTCGTCCGTTGCAAGTATTTAAGGACAGTCAGTCGTTAATATACCTCCAGTATACCTCATTACGGCAGTTTGGATATTTTATTGGAGTACGGAAAGTCACCTCTGGATATATTTACTATTTGTACTATTTGGATCTACAAGTCGACCGTTGAACGGTTGACGTCACCTTTCGTCACCTTGGCTTGTTGGATTAGATCTATTATTCGCAAGACTGTTGCAGTGTTGCTGTACTTCTACATCTACACACGAGTGATGATAAACCCTACTATCACACTGCGTGATTTTTTATTCAACTTTTAAAGTTGAACAACGTTATATTCATCAAAAGAGAGAGTTGGACTTAGCCATTTTTTGTCATCTCTCTTGAGACAGCACCACCAGCTTGTCTCAATGACTTTTGTTCCTGACCAGTGACCAGAAGACAGCACCAACAGATCAACATTACAGAACCGGAACCGTGAGCCGTGGAATCTGACCGAACCAGAGGACTTCGTACCTGTACCATATTTTGAGCAGCACCAGGAGAGAGTGACCTAACGTCGTTGTACTGCCGTCAAGTAGCCTTTGTGGGAGCACACCGTACCTTACCTACGTCAGTGGGGAACGTGTGTTAAGCTGACCAGTGGGCGTTCCATGGACCGAGGGACAGATTCTGACTATAAAGATAAGTTATATCTTCTTCTCCATTAGTTTTAAGTCTATAGGGATAGTAGATCTTTGTTAAGAGTAGATTGCCTGATCAGGGCGTCATGAGGGCATACCAAAGTGGGTCTACTCATTAATGAAGTCTCAGTAATTGTTTAGATTGTCTCGTCTTGTTTGTATCTTCGTCATAAAATCAATCTAGATCTTTTATTATATTTTTTTTACAAGTAATGTGACGTTATATTCATTGTACCTTTCCTGTCTTTTCCTTAAAAAAGTCTCATCTCATTAGACTAGATTTATTTTTTGTGTCCTATTATGGTTATTTTATCTTATTATTATTATATATTATTAATTTTATCTTAAGTGAGATCAGGTAGGCCATGTTTAGTCTAGTATAAATTCTAGACTGTTTTCGAGTTATAACTACATTGTTATATACTCATGAGAACGCAGATCTATTTATCCTAAAGACATCTGAGTCTAAGGATTTAATTATATTTATATATAGATCTTTTGTCCCGATTTAATCGGTTGACATATTGTAGATGTGTTCAAACACATTCTAAGTGGTCAGAGTTTTTTATCAGTATCACTAAAGTGTGATTTACTGTTGGGAGGTATAATATTGAGATATTTGAGTTATTTGAGGTATATTATTGAGTTATTTGAGTATATTTGAGTATATTGAATCTAGACTAGAGACTAGAATAGTCCTAGAGTATTATTTGGCAATAAGTAAGTCCAATAAGAATTGAGGTATATTTATATATGTACATGTGTATGTGGCCAGAAGTAAGTCCACTGAATTAAGTTGCAATTACATTTAAGAGTTTGTGGCTGTGAGTAAGTCCACTTGAGTTTCAATATAAATCTAGATCTATGTTGTTGTGGCAGTGAGTAAGTCCACTGAATTGATATTTGTTGATATTTGAGATAAGGCAAAGGTGTCAAGAATTGACTATATTTGTATATATATATTATATATTGAAAAAAAGTATTTAACTAAATTGTGACATTTAGGCCAGTAGGGAGGTCATATCAATACAGTATTATTTGTACTATTTGAATTAATCATAATGGCAACAGCTCCAGCATATGACTATATGGAGACTTTTCGCCAGCAAATTATTGCTGAGGCAAAGCAGCTAGAACTAAAAGGGAAGGACCTAGCTAGCTATGTACAACAAATGGTAACAGTAGAGAGAGATAGAATAGATAAGGAAAGAAGGGAAGAAACAGAAATAAGGGAAAAAGAAAAAGATAGGGAAGCTCAATTAATAAAAGAAGAGGCTGATAGGAAATTACAATATGACCTTGAGAAACTAAGAATTGAGGCTGAACAGAAACAGAAAAAATCAAACAACTCTAATACAAATGATAATTCTAATACTAGCAGTGTAGACAATCACAATGAAAATGATAATAGTAATACAAACAACACCACTAATGTTGCAAGTGATAATAACCATTGGTTAAGGAAAAAACTACAACCTTTCCAAGAAGCTAGGGACTGCATTTCAGACTATCTAAAAAGATATGAAATAAAAATGACAAACTGTAATATAAGGGAGGAGGAATGGTCTCAAATTCTGCTTGATTTTGTGCAAGGACAGGCTCTTACAATATGCCAAAATCATGATCACACTGTGCAAAACAGCTACCAAACTTTAAAAAAGGAACTGCTCAATGCATATGGCCACAATGCTAGCACATTTAGGAAAAAATACTTTGATAATGCTCCATCTAATCAGACAGAACCCCAAACCACTATAAATATGGAAAAGGACTATTTTAATAAATGGCTAGGATTTGAGAAGATTGAAAATTCATTTGAGGGTTTAAAGAATTTTATACTAGTAGACAATTTCATTGCTAAATGTGACCCCCAACTACAATCTTTCATTAAAGAGAGAAATCCTAAAATTTTAGATGATGTCACTGAAATCATAAGGACATATAAAAATGCCTATCCTAATAACCCTTTTTCATGTAGAGATAAAAAGAATATTGATTTAGTTGGATACACTCAAGAAAATACTGATAGGAGTAGAAACAGAAGTAGGGATAGCCAACATTCTAGATACAATAATAGTAGAAATAGAACAAACAACAGGGATGTAGTATGTTACAGATGTAATAAAAGAGGACATTTAGCTATGAACTGCTGGGGAACACAAAATAGGTCAAACAGTAGAAATAATTACAATAGATCAGGTAGTGCAAACAATCACAATAGATCAAGTAGTGCAAACAATTACAATAGAACAGATGATAGGAACAATTACAGATCAGACAGTAGTAATAGATACAACAATTACAACAACAATTACAGTAATAACACACACAGTGGAAACAAAAGCAGGGAATACAAAAGTAGAAATTCTGATAGAGTTTATTTTGTTAGGGAAAACAAAAACAATTTTGCTTTTTATCCAGCCTTTATAAACAATGTGCCTATTCAAGCGATTAGAGATAGTGGATCTAATACATTGGTCGTCAGGGCTGATCTGATTGAACCACAGTACTATAAGGGATATAGTAGAAAAGTTGAGTTAGCAGATGGCAGTATAAAGGAGTTTAAAGTATTTAAAGTGTTCATTGAGACACCATTCTATACTGGTCATTGTGAGGGAGTAGCTATGCCTAATATGAGACACGACATGTTGATAGGAAATTTGACAGGTTTGAAAGAATGCTCCAAACAAGAAATTGAAGCATGGGAAAAGAAATATGAAATGTTTAAACAAAACAAAAAGACAAAATCAGATAACTATATAAGCAATATGGTTATAACTAGATCTAAAGATAAGCCTAAAGTAGAAACACAGAAACATATGAGTACAAATAATGAAACAGTTAATGTTGAGAAAGATAAGGAGAAAGAAGAAGAATTAAAACAAGTTGAAACACAGGACCATGAGCATAATAATATAGATACAAAACAATTTGAAACACAAGACCATGAGCATAATAATATAGACACAAAACAATTTGAAATACAAAGTCATGAGCATATAGACACAGAGCAACAAAAAGAGGTACCTAAAGAAATTAAAAATGAAGAATTAAAAGGAATAAATAAACTAGCTCAAGAACAAAAACAGGATAACATAATTGGGAAAATCTATGATAGGATTAGTGATAAAAGGAACAATAACCCAATTGAGAAATTTGTCATAGAAAAAGGAATACTGTTTAGAAAAACAAAACTAAATGGTAGAGAAATAAAACAGTTAGTTTTACCTCAAAAGTATTGGAAGGATGTCATGATTTTATCACATGATAGTAATTTAAGTGCACACAGAGGTATTAAGAAATGTTTCAGAAACTTAGCAACACAAGTGTTTTGGCCTAAAATGAAAGTAACCATATCAAACTACATAAGGTCATGTGACATGTGTCAAAGAAGAGGACTTAAGGGTAAATTAGGTAAAGCTCCATTACAGACAATGGATGAACCAAATAAACCATTTCAAAAGATAGCAATAGACATCATAGGACCTTTGACTAAAACTGAGCACAATAATAGATACATATTAACAATAGTGGACATGTTCAGTAGATATCCTGAAGCAGTATCATTATCTAATATAGACACAGAGAATATTATTAATGCTTTAGATCAAAAGTTCATAGTGAGACATGGGATACCAAAAACATTGCTATCAGACAATGCATCTATGTTCACATCTGAGCTATTTAAAAGATGGACATTAAAATATGGCATAGAACATATTAGATCTTCAGCATTCCACCCAGAAGGCAACGGCCTTTGCGAACGACTAAATGGCGTTATAAAGAGAGCTTTAGCTAAAATTGTAGAAAACAATCAGAAAAACTGGGATCAATATATTAACTTTGTTCTATTTTCTCTTAGAAATAATGTTCATGAGGCAACTCAATTTTCACCATATGAGTTGGTTCATGGAAGGAAACCCAGGGATGAGATACAAATTTTTAAAGAAAGCCTAATTATAGACAAAGAGGGAAATGAAAATGTTAATGAAACAGTATTAGATTTAAAACAGATATGGAAAGAAGCTTATGAGAATAATATGAAATACAAAGAAACAGTGCATGAGAACTTAAATGAAAAAAGAAAATTAAGGAAGTTAGAAGTAGGAGATAAGGTATTACTTTTGGTAATTGACTTAAAAAACAAATTAGGAAAACAATGGAAAGGACCATTTACTGTCACACACAAAACAAGTGAAGTAAACTACAAGATAAACATGAATGGGAAAATAAAAACTTACCATATAAATAATTTGAAACTATACACAGAAAGAAATGAAGAACAATTTCAAGGGATAGATACAGAGGTAGACAATGAAAATCAAACTAATCAAATTCAAAACTTAGATGCAGAAAATGAAGAAATTGATAATCAAATACATGAATGTTTCATGGTATTAATTAATGAGGAAACTAAAGAAAATGATATTAAAAATATACCTATATTAGAAACAAAAGATAGTCAAACATGGGAAAAGTTAAATTTGGGAAATTTATCTCCAGAAAAGACAAGGGACATAATGAACATTGTTAGTGATTTCAAAGAAATTTTTTCAAGTTTGCCAGGGAAAACAGACATTATAAAACATGACATAAAACTGACAAGTGATAGATCTATTTTCATGAAGTCTTTTAGGATTTCATTACAGTGCATTAAATTTACATTTACAATAATCCATGTAAACTGGAAAGCTTTTTACTGGGAAATAAATTTGTATTGTTATCTGATAGACTGTATAGGTGATTTCTGATTCTACAAGAATATAATTTTGAACTACAAGCAATAAAAGGGGAAATTAATATCGTGGCAGATATGTTATCAAGAGTTACTGTAGGATAGAACTAATGTAAATAATGTTCATTGATTTTAATTTATTGATGCATGTATATTGTTATGTTTTGATTAGTGGGCATGAATAAGTTGTTTGTATGGATACTGTATTTTATTCATTTGAAAGGGAGATAACTCAATTAATTTTAATTGGGATTTTTTATTAATCAAGGGAGATAATTATAAAATATCAGTAATGAAGACAAAAGTATAAACTAAAGTAAGTATGATAATCTAAAGTCATTATTTTATTTTTTTAAATCATTAACACTCATTGTGTAAAGATTAGGTCAATTGGAAATGGTAAGTGGAGAGAAGATACAACTTATTAGTGCCCAACAAAAAAGTTAGGTAAATTTATTGGAAAAGTTTTTCTGATACAAATATTACATTTTGTTCGACAGGAAAGGTTTGGTGATGTTCCGAGTAGCCACACATACGCTATGCTGTTGACAGTAGCCTACACATACGCTATGCTGTTGACAGTAGCCTACACATACGCTATGCTGTTGACAGTGGCCATGTTAAACCTATATGCCTATGGAATCAGCAAAGGCATCTCCATATATGAACTATGAACTGTCATGTCACTTTAACTTTTTATGCCTATGGAGTCGGCAAAGGCATCATCGCCCCATATGATTGTGTATGGACTATACACATGGCTCGTTTTTGAGGGACTCTCTTGCATTATTCATGAAAGGAACTACGTTGTTTATTTATGGACTTTATGGACTTTATGCATTGTTTAATTATTGATGGACTCTTGTGTTCTTTATTTAAGGATGGTGTACATAGTGTAATCATTTATGGACTTTTGCGTTGGTAGTGGAAAAGACTATGATAATGAACTGTGTTGTACTTTATCATCATCAACGACAGTAGTGATGATTGGAACAGTATTTTATTTCCTACCATAAGCTATAGTGGAACTGTACATATGTTTATTTGATTACATCTATGGACTCATATGAACAATGAACTCAATGTGTCAAGATGTCTATCAAGACTCAAGAGCAAGATATATGTTTGTGGTTTTTTTTCCCCAATAATGGCCATGTAAATTGTAAGACATATGACAGTAGGAGGTAGAGTTTTGGACTTGTGGACTGAAAAAAAATTGATTGACAATTTTTTTTTTGATAAAGGGGGGAGGAAATATGTAATGACTTGACGCGTAGAAGTATTGGGAAAATCGGGTATCTATAGAATGACGTGACGTAGGGATTAAAAACTAGGATTACATAACAACGAAAGATAGAGACGGACGTGACGCCTAGAACTAGCAACACGATTTCTGACTGTGTCCTTATTTTGAGTATTAAAGTGTAAATAAGTTCAAGTTCAACTATCGTTCTCGTTCCTCAATTTATTAAATACGTCTGTAAGCGTGTATGAACGATCTCGCAAGCCAATCTATACAACTACAAATCTAAACCACACGCTTTAACAATACTCTCTCTTACAGTCAGATATGTGCTCTCCAACTGGTTGCTTGAGAAAGTCATGTCAAAATATAACAAATGTAGGTAACAGATGACACGAACAGTTAAATATAAGCTGATAAGCAGAAAATATAAACGGCAATTTAATTGTTGGGTTGGCTGATGAATGCAATCGGGAGCCACATGATATTATTTTTAAACTTAGTTGAAAAGAATTGCATTATTATAGTTTAATAAGCGATCGTTGTAGAGTGACTATATAACATAGTCTTCACTTTTACATAATTTATTCATAATATTATTAGGATTTTTTTTTGGGGGGTAATTTAATTGTTACACAATTTTCTTATTTATAAGCAACAAATTTACACATTGTAATTATTACTGTACTATACTATATTCTTATAATGTATAGATTTATACTCAACCTATTAAAAATGCTATATATTTAACATTTTATACAACATTAAGAGCAAGATCATTTAGTGGGGAAATGTTTCTCTTTTAAACAGAAGGGTTTGGGTTCGAGAGTGAGTGAAAAATGGTTTGTTAATTTACAGGGTTTTCAGGTTTTTTTTTTTTACTGTTTGGTCTTTTGTTCTCGGATGGAAGTCAGACAGGTTTTTTTTTTTTTAAACTTAGTGCACGAAGAGCCTCGGCTCAGCACTTAAGACTATCCAGCGGTCTTCCATGGAATTATTTTTTTCTCTATGTAATTATTTACCACATTCTGATGGATCGTTGGTATCGTCAGTTAGCAAAGAGAAAGAGGGGAAATGAAATGCTCGTTCAGAATATCAGCTGAAGAAAGAGAAAAATTTTTATCATTTGAGATATACATAGCTCAGTATTCTTATTCTTCTTCCTTCTCATTTTTTGATGCTGCGTTTACATGAATTTAGCTTTTATATAGCGCTACTTTCATGCGCTTTGGTCCAATCTTATTTGTGGACCAGTGGGAGGGAGGGGGTATCTAGGAGATGGTTTTCCGTGCTGCCTTTAGGGTTCAGTAAACGCAATTCTGCCCGAGTCGGGTGTGGAACCTCGAGCCCCCTTCTAGGTAGCCAAGCCAAGTTTAAGCATACTTAGCCTCTCGACCACGCTTCCAACGCTTCCCATATATGAGATGAACTACGCAGTGATTTCCATATCAGAGAGCTCTCCATAAAGTTTTCATTCTATTAAAGTGTTTTGGAGCCAGTGTCTAATTTGGGTATCTTGTAAAAGAAAACAGTTTTAAATGACATGGTCCGCATTATATTGACACTCCACATGGGCAGATATCACTGGTTCCAATTTTGAGCTTCCGGTACATATGTTGTCTCATTCTGTTCTGTCTGGCCCATAGTCGAAAGAATATAAATATCTAAGTATATCCATCAACAACAAACTGAAATGAAGTGTACACTATCAAAACCTCTACACGAAAATTAATCAGTGACTCTTCTATCTCAGAAAATTTAACATTCACAAAACAATAGTCAAACTTTTTTACAGAAGAACAATCAGCAGTCTAATTAACTTTGTCATCACCTGCTAGAATGGTAATACTTCACTGGCACAAAGACTTAGACGAAATAAACTAATTAAAAAAGCATTGCATATCTCTCGAACACAGCTACCATCTCTTGAAAAGCTTTTTCATAAACAAGATTACAAAGAGAGTTTGTGTGATACACAAACTCAGAGGCGGCCCCCGTCGGAGTCGGATCCCTGGCAGATCCGCCTATTCTCAAGATGTTTCGGATGTTCCTTCTAAGTCCCTGGCTCAATTCCTGTATGCTCCCATCCTTAAACTATCGCAATATTTCTGAAAGAACAGTAAAGGTTAAATCATATTTTCAAAAGCCTTTAGTGTTTTTTTCTAACCGTGACGGACAGACCAACCTACAGACAAAACGCACAAAAATATGCTTGTTTTATTCTAATAGGGGCACTAAACAATTTTTTTTTAAAATCTGATTTTTTTTAAAAATTAAGATATTAGTTTAGAATTATGTCATTTCCGGGCTTTACGCTAGTACACGAAAGCCGCTGCTAAAAGTTCATTTTAAAAAATGTGCATGATATCTACATGCCAGGAGCATTTCTTATAGTAACATTTCCTTCCTTACATTTAGGTAATTGTTTTAGAATTGGTGTTTTGTTATAAAAAAATCGCTTGCATAATTTAATTTTATAAATTAAACGGTTCTCTTTTAGAAAACTAAAAGTAGCCGTTGCACGTAAACTTTTCAAGCCGCATTTAATGGTGAAATAATATTTTTCGTATCTCTTCTAGTTTTGGCGCTCTGAGTCTGACAGACGGACAGACGGACAGACAGACAGAAAGTCATTTTAAAAAATGTGCGTGATATCTACATGCCAAGAGCATTTTTCTAGTAACATTTCCTCCCTTACATTTACCTAATTGCTTTACAATTGGTGTTTTATTAGTAAAAAAAAGCTTGCATAATAATTGTTATAAATTAAACGGTTTGCTTTTAGAAAACTAAAAGTAGCCGTTGCACCTAACTTTTCAAGCCGCATTTAATGGTGAAAAAATATTTTTCGTATCTCTTCTACTTTCGGCGCCCTGAGTGTGACAGACGGACAGACAGACAGACGGACATTTTGCACAACCCTAATAGCGGCTTTTTCCCCTTACGGGGGCCGCTAAAAAGTCATTAAACTATTGGTAATAACTTATTTGGTATCACAAACAAGGGAAAGAATAGTATTTGACTGAAGTGGTTGTTTAAGTTGAATTCATTTCCTTTCAAAAGAAAGAAATAGTACATGACTGAAACGTTGTTTTAAGCTAAATTAATCCCCGTTCAAAGGGAAAGAAATAGTATTTGACTGAAGTGGTGGTTTTAGCTGAAGTAGTCTCTTATAAACGGAAATAAATAGTACTTGACTGAAGTGACGGTTTAAGCTGAATTAGTCCCCTTTATACATTGTCGTCTTAGGCTTATTACAAATACATGACTGATTCAAGCTAATTGATTCACTTAGTATAAGCTTTGTTGTTGATGTTTTAAAGCCTATTTCTGTATTTGGCTGGTTCTATCTCCAGGTCGAAACGTTGCATTGAAACAAAAGACCCAGCAAAGTTCTACGCTATTTTATATGAATTGGTATTTCGAATCTAAATATGCTGTTGATGGAAGCATAAAAAACCTTCAATACGACTGCACCCACACCAGTGACGCAAACCCTTTCTGGACTATTGAGCTGGACACGCCTAAAGTAGTCAACAGGTTCACTTTGTACAACAGAGGTATAGTGGTCAGCTTGAAATGTTGTTTAAATAAATGTTATTTGTGTTACAGAGCATGGCATTCTTCTTCCTCTTTGGCTATCTCAAACAAGGGAAATAAAATTTCTTGACTAAAGTCGTGGCTTAAACTAAATTGGTCCCCTTTCAAAGGGAAATCAATAGTACTTGAATGAAGTGGTCATTATTGAGGTCTATTATAACGATTGGTTATCTTTTTCTAGCTAGCTTTTTCTGCTGCTGAGTCTTGGGCTCTTCTGCAGACTGTGCCAATGAAAAAAAAAATGAGCTGTTTTCTTCAGTTGTTCAGCACTGCCATACAGGGTGTTGGTTATGTTGGGCTGTAGTGGAAGTAGGGTCTGCCTAAGGTGGATTAGGGGGGGGGGGGGATTTACAGTCTCACAAGGGTGGGCGCAGTGTCTACAAAGGGGAAGTTGTGTGAAAATTGTATTTTGTGCAGATGGCATAAACCAAATGGTATAAATCAAGACCACTTGTCGGTGAACTCTGACCTATTTTCAGTGTAGACCAATAGATAGTTGCCACGTCACTGGCCTGTATGACGTGTCAAAGAGCTATTGGTCTCCACTGTGGTGCATACAGACTTAGACATCGAGTTATTTCTTGAGGCATACTAAAACGATTGGTCTGAAATTAAGCCACTATAGTACAAAAAAAGGGAGGGGGGAAGATGCTTGTAACTTCAAACATTACAATTTCATCTTTTTAAATTAAAAAAAAAAGAATATATTTTCTGGACATAGAAAAACAACAACCATTAAAACAATAAACTGTATTCAAAGGAAACATTCTGTTGGTATTTACAATTTAATAAAATAATTTTTTATCCTTAAAATAAACAGAATTGGATTGTGTCTCAAAAATGTCCAAATTATCATTATTCTCTTTTTGAACACATGCCAAATATGCAAACTAATAGAAGTTGTAATAATAACATTTTAAAAAGAATTATAAATTAATAAATTTATTTATGGCTAACTCTCAATATAGTCACCATGCCCAATCCAATAGCTTTGTAATAATAAGAATGTGAGTTATTGTCAATAGGTACCTGATATGCTAATTCATATTAAAATTGATTAGTTGTTGACACACCTATGTGGTATTCAGTATATATACATGGACACATTTTTTTTAAAATACAGACGTTACCTTAAAAAAGAAGATGATTACGTGCTATTCAGTAATCATATCGCCTATGTTGTATTCTACAGGAGACTGCTGCGATTATAGACTAAAGAAATTTAAGCTTGAAGCCTTTGACGAGGTACAAAAAAGTATTGGGATTTATCAAGATGCCAATGAAAACCCGCTGTCAGTGTACTCATTTGCAAAGATACTGAACAAACCTGTGTCAACGATACAAATCAAACCAACATATCTGATACCAACTGAAGCTACTCTTACATTGACCCTTTGTGACGTGGAAGTTTTTGGCGGTATGTACTTTTTTTTTTTACAAAACTATTAACTCAGGATGACTGAGCGGTAAAGCGATTAGTTTTCGAACCGGAGGTCATGGGTTTGATTCTTAGTGAATACAGGATTATTAACTCTTTCTCTCCGTAATTATTTTCCACATTCTGGTGGATTCAACGTTGGTATCGTCAGTTAGAAGAGAAAGAGTTAATTTCGGGATATTTCGGCGTCTCTAAGAATATGTACCGTGTGATAGCCTAAGACCTGAGCCGTAGGCTCTTCGAGCTCTAAGTTTGAAAAAAAAATACCTGTTTGGCGTCAAACAGTAAAAAAAAAAAAAAAACTACCAGTATTACTGTTCTGTCGGGTAGAGACCCGAGTCTATGCCTATGTGAGGCATTGCTATTTCCGGTAAAAACAGGCACTCCAGACGCATAGACTAGAAATCTTGGCTGAAGGCCAGGTTATTGCCGGGAGGATCCGCTATCTTCGTATGCTATACCAAGCTAACAGTGTGGGACTCGCCATTAGTGATACGGCCCCTCGAGGAACGGCGTATGCACTCGTGACAGGGTCGCTGAAGCGTTCTTGCAACTGACTACTTCACTAGTTTTACTATTTAATAACAAACCTGATTTCATCTCTAAACTAAACTAGGTCGCTACAATTATAAGGAAGGAAACATGTGTTCGATGAGATCTTCATAGTTAGACATAGAAGACATTTTAGTAGGATAGATAATATACTGATACTTTAAAGATTCAAGCCAATCAAAAACTGTTTATTTTGTTTTTCTTTGTTTAGAATGTGCTCCAGGAAGTTGGGGTCTAAACTGCAGCGTAAAGTGCCCTACAGAGTGCCCGACTATGTGCCAGCAGGATACAGGAACATGTCTACAGAGTAAGTGATAGAAGTAACCGTTATATCTAATTTATGTATTCCACCTTTCAGTTCCGTTGGAAACTAGTATGGGCAAATATAGAAGGCGCGGTGGCTGAGCGGTAAAGCACTTGGCTTCTGAACTGGGAGTCCTGGGTTCGAATCCTGGTTAAGGCTGGGATTTTATATTTCGGGATCCTTGGGCGCCTCTGAGTCCACCCAGCTCTAATAGGTACCTGACTTTAGTTGGGGAAAAGTAAAGGCGGTTGGTCGTTGTGCTGGCCACATGACATCCTCGTTAACCGTAAGCCACAGAATCAGATGACCTTTACATCATCTGCCCTATAGACCACAAGGTCTGAAAGTGGAAATTTACTTTTTTTACTTTACTATGGGCAAATATGGCTGAGCGGTAAAGCGCTTGGACTCAAAAATCGGGGGTCTCAGGATCGAAGCCTGGTGAAGACTGGGATTTTTAATTTTGGGATCTTTGAGCTCCTCTGAGTCCACTCAACTCTAATCGGTACCTGAAATTAGTTAAGGAAAAGAAAAGGCGGTTTGTCATTGTGCTGGCCACATGACATCTACGTAAACTGTAGGCCAAAACCTGCCCTACATATCACACGGTCTAGAAGGGGAACTTTACTGTTCTATATGAAGCTGGTGCCAATGTTCAAATCAAGGCGCCTTGATGCTTTATAATTTGATGTCCTATCAGAGATTGAAACCCTATACTTGTCACATATGAACAGAATACACGCCAGAAAAAAAAGTCCCGATTTCGATGGTCGGGACATGTAGTCCGAATACCAGAAATTTGCTTTTCCAAACTACTTCTGCAGAGCACTACTTCGTGCAGTAATGTGCTCTCGGTGGAGTCGGAGGTTAATACAAGCGTTACAAAGACACTCTTAAGAACTTTCTCAAGGTCTTTGATATTGACATTCTTGGCTTCTAAAACCCTAGCTCTCGAACGCTCCTCATGGCGTGAAGCTGTGATTGTCGGAGTGTCAAGATTCTAAGCAAGAGGAGTGGCCAGCGTGAAAGAACGCCAAGCGAACAAAAAGCTGAGAGAAGAAGAGTATCGCATGAGAGGTCGGCTTTTTAAAGCGAAGATTGGACTTTTCCGTCATCTTCGAGTTTATAGGACTTGACTAATGTGCTCATCTTTGACGATAAATTAGGAGCTACCCATGGGGCAGAGTCCATGTTAAAAGATTCTTTCGGGCTGTCTCTATCGCATTTTGTGTAACCCCGTTGGGATGTTTGTAAATGTTTGTTTGTAAATGTTTTACATGTTTCGGATGTTCCTTCAGGGTGGAAGATAGTTACTTTCTAGTCCAAACCTCCCGCAGGACGACGGGGGATGGGAGCGGGCAGAATTTGAATCCGGGACCATGGATAAATCCAAACGACAGTCCAGCGTGCAAACCGCTCGACCATACAGCCATCCGTTACATCTTTAAAGCAGGATCGCTTTACATCTGTTAGCTGGGTGTTAAGGAGCATTTAAAGGAGTTGTCCATTCTGTTAATCTAAATGTGGTCTGCCCATCAGAACTACGACTGCTACAGAGTTGTACAGATACTATGATTTTATATGATTTATAAATTTCATTGTTGTTTTTTTTTTATTTTGTGTGTGTGTGTGTTGTTGTTGTTGTTGTTGTTTTTTTTTTTGTTTTTTTTTTAACAGATAAGAAAGTTGAACCTTTAAAGGTTGCGTTCTCCTTGGCTCTAACGCAGGATCAGATCTATAGCAATAACTCAAACATCAACTATGATAAAGTCTACACGAATGAAGGATTTGGCTATCGTAGAGAAGATTTCCAATTTGTTGCTCCATTGGTAATTACAAGTCACATTACTTAATTTCATTAATTTGTTAAGTAAGAAATTATTTCTTGTTCGACATCGTCCATCATCGTCGGCTACCTTTATATTTTGGCCTTTCGTCTGTGTGGCGAATACATCTACTGCACTTCCCACCTAAATCCTACTTTTTATGGAGAAATCATAGTTTGTGAAAAAAATTAGTTGAATTACTATGTCATTTTTATAGTATGTCGCTACCATTTTGATATCTTGGCCGATTCAGTGAGGTGGATCAGTGGGGGGTGAGTTGCTTCTACTATCCTCCCCCATATAGCCCTCTAAGTGGGGGGGCGGTCCTATTTTTATGGAGAAATCATAGTTTGTGAACAAAATTAGTTAAATATATAGATAATATAAGCTACATATTAATACTTGATATTATTAATATTTGAACCTATTTGTATATTATGTCGCACACACACTCTAGTCTCAAAATTTATCATTTTAAATGAAAAGGGGATATACCAAGTTGCAAGGGCGATACATGTATTCGCCCTCCGCGAATCGGACAAACAAACCAATACTTTTTTCTTATTTGTATTTTAGTATGAGATTCTTTAAAAGTGGGGCTTCAAACTTCAAATTATTCCTTATCATCGCAACTCTTAGTATGCGTTGTTAATTTTGTTGGAGAACATGCCCCGCAAACCTCATGCGACGCTCTGTCACAACTAGAGATGGGAATCGAACCCAATTTTTAAAGTTCGGGTTCTGTTCGGTTCGGTCAGATTTAAGTTCGTGTTCGGTTCGGTTCGATGACGAGTATAGTTCGGGTTCGGTTCGGTTCGGTCAGGTCTGAAGTTCGGGTTCGGTTCGGTTCGGTCAGGTCTGAAGTTCGGGTTCGGTTCGGTTCGATGTTATGAAATTATCTAATAACAAAATTAAGTTATAAGGTTTAATGCAATTTATTATCTAAAACACTTTCATTTTAATTTTTACAAAAAACAAATTATTTGAAACATGTTAGCTATTGCAACTTCAAACTAAAAATTGCTTCAGTTATATACACAAAAATATAATAACAGTAAATGTGATGAATAACGATAGGATATTATATGCATATAATGGTATCAAAAATATCCTTGTACTATTTTAGCTGTATATAGACCTTGATTTTAAGGAGTTAATTATATGGACCTTGACCCGTTCTTATAGAGGGAGAGTAGTCCTTAAGGGACTGCGGGCACGACATGGCCTATACTGTGCCGATGTGCCAAAAACAAATCAAAAATATCCTAAGGTCAGTTAAGCAATCAGGGTTGCATGTTGTACTTGAGAAATGTCAGCATTTGTAATGTTTCTTGGTTAAGCCTAGACCTGCGATCACTCATTGTCACTCCACAAACTGAAAATACTCTTTCGCTGGCAGTACTTGTAGCGGGAATAGCCAACAACTTTTTAGCGATCGATGCCATCGTTGGAAGCTTATGTTCACAATCATTCTCTTTCCAAAATTCCAATGTGTTGCAGTCAGTCACTGGCAGTGCCAAATATTTTTCAAGTTAATGTCTCGTGTTATTACTATCAGCATTAGCTAATGGAGTAACTGCTGTCTTAAAGTCTGACAGTAAATCAAACGACTCAGGGTCAACTTTTCTCTTTTTGGTAAGAGGTGGTTGATCTGAATGACTGCATTCGCCACAACTGTCTATACATGCAATGTCTGAGTGCTTTGATTCCACCTGGTGTGTTGAAGAAGTCTTAAACTTGTCTACCATTTTACGCATCTCCAAATAAACAGTTTCACGATCTTCTGCATTCACAAAAGTCAAGTATTTATAAGATGGCACAATAATAGTTGAAAGTTGGTGCAGTGGGTGAATAATATATTTTTCCTCCAAGCTGGACAGAAAAGCTGCCTTCAAATCACGCATACTGTCACTGTCTGAACCATTGATCTTACAGAGTGACCGAAGATGAAATAGCATCGGCCATACATCAGGGGATGTCGGCACATTGTCATGAGACAGTTGCACAGTAGCCTTGTGAAACGGACGCAAAAATTCAACAACGTCACTTCACATTTTTTCATTGACATTGTTTAGTTGCTCAAATTTGTCAAACTGCTTTGCATCAGCCAAAATGGACTTGACATGGTTTAACTGACATGACAATGATCGCAAAAGAAAAAACTGACTATTCCACCGAGTCCAGCGTAAACATTAGTAAACAAGTTAATTTTAGAATAGCCAATCGTAGAAAGATGTTAAGGGAAAAAATTATACACGTCAGCTTCCAGAAGGTCAACGTTACTAAATTAGTTATCAGAGAATTTTCTATGCTTCTGGAAGATACGATTTGAAAAAGTATAAATAAGGGGAAAAGGAGTTAGTCGGGGTCCTCGCTTAGAAATGGTTATAGTGGAAGAAAAGTTCTTGTATTGTATTTAATAGAGCGATGGTCCTATGTTTAATCTTCTCTTAGAAATCTACTAGAGAGTAAAATGTTATACGAAGTGATATTTATTTATAAGTAAAGTTTTATTATTCAAGATTTAGATTGAGTTGTTGTTCAAGAAAGCAGAAGAAGTAATTAAAGCTTGTTAGAGAAACTACAGAAGTATTTCTGTCTTCATTTATTGAGCTTATCAAATTATTATTTACAATCCTCGGCGTGTGACAGAGAGAAAGTAACGTCACAATATGTTATGCCTATAGTAGATTTTTCATTCAGGGGTCCGTGGCAAGTTATGACTGTACAAAGGGGTCCTCCGGTCAAAACGTTTTAGAACCTCTGACTTAGCCATGACTTGGACTAGATAAGTCTTACAAACAATTAATTATATATTTTGCAATTAGGCGTCAGGTCAACATTTTCTATAGACTACAGTTTGACACCGTAGTTAGTTAACTTAGACCAGGCGTCCTGCTAGACAGTTTGATCTGTTTCGACATATGACATAATCTTCTCAACAATCACCATTTGACTGTCGTAATCAATACTCTCATATGTTTACGGTGACTTAACCTTTCATAATTATGTGACATCTAGTAAGCGCCTTACAGTGATTCAATGTAGAGTGCCTACCGCGCGATTTCTCCGATATAAACATCGGGAACCAAACCCTAGGCCTGCAATACAAATAGTTTGTCTCTGCATCCCTTCCCCCATATTCCTCTCACTATGATTGGCTGCTCGCATTACGAGCTCTCTTAATGACACTAAACGCTGTATGTAGTCATATGTAAACATTATTAGCTGTATCGCTATGTAGAGGGATAGACTCACGTCTGCTCTGGATGTCATCTGCTCTATGTTTAAAATAGAAATTATGGGATGGTAACTTACTCGGTAAACTCAAATAGTCCAATACATTTGTTTGTAAGGCAATAATTATGGTCAATGTAATGGACTGTAAAGGCCTGAAAAGAATGGTCCACCTTATATTGGTCCGGAAATAGGAACTGCGATAGACTAAGAGTCATCTATCACGTGGGCGAAGTCTAATTCTCTAATTAGTGATAAAAGTCGCACCTTCAAATGTTACGACACGTGTTGACAGGAATAATCTTCTCCATTAAAGAGAAACGTGGGTTGGGGTGGAAAAAAGAATGAAGTACCGATATATACCAGCTCAGGTGATGTCGACCTTGATAGTCGGGCATCTGGCGCGGCCGGCGCCTAAGGCCACTGTAGGTGACTGTTTGTTGATCTTTGCCCGATCAAGGAGAGATAAGTGAAAAGTCGTGGCCTGGTTGGTGGACTTGGTCTTATTGTTATTAAAAGAATATATATTTTAGAAAGGATTGAACAAATTGCAAAATTAGTTCGGTTAAGAAAAGGAGGGTTCGTTCGGTTCGGTTCGTACCAAGCAACTTTAAAGTTCGGGTTCGGTTCGGTTCGGTCAGGTCTAAAGTTCGGGTTCGGTTCGGTTCGGTCATAAGTAGGGTTCGAGTTCGGTGTGTTCGGTTCGGGTTCGGTTCGTTTCCCATCTCTAGTCACAACCTCACTAAAGGTTTGACTCCCAGTTCGGCATAGGCCCTTGTTTAAGACCCGATCTCATTAGCTGACTTCTAAAATCCGTCTCAGCCACTTTTATTAAGCCACATTCAGTCTTTTCTCAAGTTTGCTTTCATGTCTCACATGCATAAGTGTTAAGAGGATGTATGTTGGTCTCAAGTACAATGCTATAGACACTTCCCTTAAATTAAGCAGTTCTTTAACAAAATTTGTTACTTCAACTTTTATACTGTACTTATAAAAGGTAATAATGTGTTCATGTTCTCTGTCACAACTCTAGCCGGGCCTCTATATATTTAGTGTTGGAGTCAAAGCTCAAGAACAGAAACAAGCCAAACTAAATATGTATAAGAACAGCGATTATGTGTTGTCCATATCTTCTCAGGCCAGTCAAGATGTCAACAGTAAGTTTAAACTTATAGTCTGTCTGTCTGTCTGGGTGATTATATACATTTTTTTCTACCATTTTCCATTCTCAGATGAAGTTGAAATTTTGGACAATTTTAAAACTGTCACTGTATAAATATCTTATTTTGTATCGAAAATCAAGGATGTGCCCAGACGAGTAACTGGTTTTGATTTAGTCTTCAGACGGTCAGAATCTGGTGTGGCTAATCAAGCCAATCCTAGAGCGGCAGACTTTGCCACAATTCTTGCATGTGTATGCATCTGATTCAGGGCTTGCGGACAGGGCAGCTTTCATTTTTCCCTCTTGATTAAAGGCCGCTTCAATTCTTTTGTTCTCAGCGAGAGTTATCCCAGCACGCATAGTCTGTCTCCATGAACTCCGGTCGCTCTGCAGACATCTCTATATGTTAGTCTTGTGCGGCCCTTAAGTCTGACTCCATCCACAAGCTGTCAATTACAACATAACAATATGCTAAGACAAATTTGTACACATGCTCCTTCTTACATAGTGCTGTTTGAGCATGGAATGGGTTGCCTGAGGTAGCCAGAAAAAAACAGTAGCTTAGCAGAATTTAGTTCATTGGTTAATATGCATGACTAAATTCATGATACGTTGGACGCAATCATCTTATTTTTTTGCAGTAAGTCTTTATTATGTAAGATAAGAGTATGTGAATGATTTTATAAAATATTCATTTACGGCAATTTTTGTTTTGTTTAAAAGTCGATAAACCTTGCAAGGTTGTACAAAAAATTGCACCAATTAATTATACTTTCTCAATTAGTATAACCATTATTGGATATTCTTTTAGCATGATTTGGTTTCATATTTGCTTAAAATGAAATTAATATATAATTTTTATTGTATGAAAAGTCATTTACTAATTACAAGTTTTAAATTATTATACAGGCAATTTTGTTATCCTGTCTTTGGTGCAAGGCGACAGGGTGTACGTCAGAACTGGAGCCGATAGCCAGCTCTATGGAAGGCCCAACGCTATTTTCAATACGTTTTCTGGCCACCTCATCTAGACTGACGCACTAACTGACGATTTTCCATTGCTATGTGTATAGTTGAAAATTGTAATTGTGAAAAAATTATAAGTTGTTTTTTTTTTTCTTTAATTTTTTTTGTTTTGTTTTTTGTCTTAATAGTAAAATAATAAATGAAAGAGAAGATTTTAAAAAAAAATCAAGACTAATTTCTTGTATTCTTTAAATCATTCTACTGGCATTATGACAATCATCAGTTATCATTTATCAATGATACCCATCAGTTCGCTGTAGCCAGGGCCGGATTTCAGTGTGTGTATACCCATGGGCGCCCGCAGGATTTTTTCCAGGGGGGGGTGCAAATTTCCGTCTACGGAGAATAATAAACAAAGGAACTGGTTCCTCCCCCCCTGTAAATATTTGTTTCAGAATAAATGTTTAACATTTGTTAAGCTTATCCGTTCTGTCTATGCCTACCTACGGTCGATCTAACAGAAAATGTTAACAACGACTAGCAATTAATATCCGCCAAACAAATCATCTCAAAATTGTGACTGGGTTCTTATTTCTCACTCCAGAGTGTCTCCATAGGGCCGTTATCTTCAGCTTCAATGATTAGGTCATATCCGATAATCCGACCATGTTTGACTCAGTTTGACGACGGAGTCAACAAAAAGCTAGCAATAACATTCGTAATACTCTTCCGACTCGACTACTGCAACGCCTTGCTAGCAGGTATATCTGATGACAAAATAGCAAAGCTGCAGCGAATTCTAAATAACGCCGCACGAATGGCCCATCGGAAAACAGGACTAGATTCTGCTTTTCTAAAAGCGAAAAATCTAATTTTTAAAATCACTTATGCAAGCGGGTCTTTTCATAAAATACACCACTTTTACAAATATTCACTATAAATAGTAACAAAAACGGTAAGCTCTTTAGTAAGGGATGCAATTATTTACCATATTTTCAACACATTTATGCGAATGGTTTTAGACTTTTTGTAGAAAATTATTTTTTTTTACATTTGTGTTGCTACGCTACTTAAGTTTCATCATATATACTATAACACCTATCCAAAATTAACATTTCCTTTTTTTAAAGAGAAATGTATTTAATATGCAATTGAATGGAACATCATTTAAAACAACAATTAATAAGTAGGTATTCATATTAACACTTAAACTACTATGAACAAAACAGAATATAGTACCCAAAAAAAGGACATTTTTTATTTTTTTAGAGATTGACCCTTACAGACAATTACATCAATAAGAGTGTATTATAAGATATCAATTATGGCCAGGTTCACATTTAACTTCACATTCACTTTCACATATCCTTTGGTCTACTGGACCACACACCTCACACAAGATCTATCTACCTTCTTTCCATTTTTCTCTGTCATTTTTCTTTGAAAGAGTTTGATTATAATGTTCTTTCTGAAAATATTGATACCTGTCTTTTTACCTGCATGAGTGGACCACTTCGGGGACTGATGAGTTTGCGTTTTCTCACAAACTGTCTTCGTATCCTAGTTTTGTTTGTAATGTTATCACAGTGCCTTGAGTCTACATCAAGTTTGTTAACAGCGCTCTACAAATAAAACTTTTATTATTTTTAAGAGCTTTCTGTATAGTCTGAAATCGTAAACTGGTGGACGTGTTTAACCTGCTATCTAAAACTAAAACCGACCTTAACTCCGCATAACATAAATACATTTACACATATGACTGCACTCCTCATTCTTGTTCAAAGAAGCTTTCACATTTATAGTATTGAATTAAAATCAACAAATATTTCTCTCATTCTAGGCCCTAACTAAATATAATAATAAGTATAGTTATGTGCAAGAGATAACAAATTGTCACGACTTACGTGAAATATAATTTTTCACACTTTTTTTATATTAGGTTAAAAATATTGCAAAAATATAACAAAGCGTACATGGTCGGCCATCAACACCTGATTAGCATATTCTAGTTTATTGCAATAATAGTTTTTCCGTACAGCTGTACTTCAGTGGAAGCAAAACTTCTTAAATTGCTACTTCTACGAAATTAATTTTTTATAAAATTTACTACAATGTGGCTACTAGAATCTAGAGGGGTGCACGTCTATTCCTATTAAACCCATACTAGTCAACTCGAACATTAACTTATCCTTATGATTGTACTACAGTGGAATTACTACTTGCTCAGTGGCTACTAAGAAGTTAATTGATTTAATAATGACAAAAAAAATGGTAATGTCTAGAATTTTGCTACTTGGAATCCAGGGGGGTGCAAGTGCACCCCTTGCACCCCCCTGCGGGCGCCCATGTGTATACCCTACAGGGCGCAATTTTAGTGGACGACCATAAACAATTTCGAAAGCTTATAAATATCCACTTATTAATAATATAAAATTAGCCATATCTGAAAACATGCAATATCATAGAAGAATGGGGTACTTGTAAACAGTGGCGAAACAAGGTACTCGTGGGCCCTGCTTTAAGAATATAATGGTGGGCCCCCGTCCTAAAAGTATGACAAAAAGCAAAAATAGTTATTACGTATGCATCATTACATTTAAAAAACGGTATTTCTATGTGGGTAGACATACTATCTTATAAAGGTGATTGTCTAATGACTTTCAATTAAATAAACGACTTGTGGCAAGTAGGTCTAATTAAATTGCATCAAGACACTAAATACTATTTACATACCATTTCTTAAATGTAACTATTTTGTCTTTAATTTTAACACATGTTTTAACATATATTCTCTGAACCTACTTTATTAAAATACCTAACTCTAATAAGCAGAGATGGATGAATTGTTTAATTTTGGATCAGTCCTGTAATTAATTACATTTGCAATAGATCCAGATTAACAATAAAAAATAGCATTTATAAAAATAAAATAAAGAAGAACGACCTTAATCCGATTTCATGGCTTAAGACTTTTAGGCTTCTTAAGCCAACACGGTAACCACTTTGCTACTGGATCGCTTATGAACTTGGAAGATTGTATAGTTAACTATTGTTTATATTGTCTTGTCCTATTTTTCATGTTTCTTTTTACTGAGATTCAGATGACGACCTATAAAGGGGACTAATTATTTTCAGTCAAGTGCATTTTTTTTTCACTTGTTTGAGATACAAAACAAATTAATTTACTACCAATAGTTAATTAACTAATTTTTAATTTGTTCTTGTGTTGCCAGGCAAAAGATATATATGTGCAAAATAAGATGTACAAACTTTTGACCAGAAAGACACACAAACAGGCAAACAGAGTGAGTGAGTTGATATATAATTTTCAAAAAAAAAAATCGTGACGCTAATTATATTTAATGACGATCTATTAAATCCGATGCGATTCAATTTCATTCAAGCTAATTCAATCCTTGCAGAACAAAACCGTCCCGAAGATTTGAAAGCAATTAGGAATAAATGAATAAACATGCAAAATATATAAAAATCTTTTTCTTTTAAAAAACAAAGTTTATACTTGGAAGAATAACTGCACCTTTAAAACTATGTATATCAATAATTTCCATATCAATAATTTCCATGCTATTTCCAATATTATATATCAAACAAAAAATAATTATTCTACTATTATTGAAATTGAGCCATGTATTGTTAAATACAATAAGTAATTGTTTGAAGTTTAAAGCATCAATACGTGAGGGAGAAATAGTGTTAATAATTATTTAAGGAAATTAAATCCAACAAGTTTAGTCATAACTGTGAACACTAAAGGATTAGTTTCCTGTGTTGGTATTAAACACGTCACAGACACTCTAACCGACCTAATAGTGGCGCCCGGGTAGAAATTATCGTAGTAGGAAACGATTAAGCTAAATGGTAGCAAAATAACTCTCCCGTGGGGGTGCCTAAAGGGGGTGCGAGAGCATCCTCATTGCACTGCGCGGAGTTGTAAAAAAGCTCTCACAACCTTGTCACAATCCAGGCGCTGTTCCTCAAGGGGCTGTTACATAAATGGCGTGTCCCGCACGTTTAGTCTGGTATAGAAAAGGAAAATTGCGGGGTTTTAGTGTACGCTGCCTCTTGCCACGAGTCTGAACCACCCGCCAGACAGAACAGTGTACACTGTTCTCATTCAGGCCGGTGAGAGTAGTGCTACGACGAAATGTATAGGCAAATAAGTTGCGATGACGACGATTCAATTCTTCGACGGAATACATCGGTCACGTAATCCAAAGTCCGACAAGTAAGTTGCGAGGATGGCAAAGTATTTTCTTTAAGACGATAAATGATCTGCGCTGAAAAATAGCGTTTTCTTCAAAGCGACACAATTTTCTAAGAGAGGAAGGTCCACTGCTTCCGTATACTGTTTTACCACAGCATGAATAGCAACTGCAAAGTCTAACGACGAATAGGTGGACAAGGTCACTTTCAATGATCTCCAACGTTGGTAACGGCTGACGGTGGGTATGGCTGTTACCACAAACATTCATCAATAATCCCGATCCAGGAAAGTTAGATCGGGAGAGATTAACTCTCAAACATACGACGAATGTTCAACAAAACGACGAAATGGCACATAACTTCCACAAGGTTGACTGTACTGACTGTTAATAGTAATGACTACCGGATCTTCTGAGCAAGCGGCTGCGCGTAGACTTTCTTGGTGACGAAAAAGGGTGAAAAAAGGTTAACTTGATATCAGCTGGGACAGCGGCCAAACTGTCTTTCCCTGACCTAGTGTGACTTCGACTGTTTCTGTTGTCTCATATGTACGCACGTCTGCTAACGGCGAATTAAACGTCCAGGTTACCAACACCTAAGTAATCAGCGACGATCCAGGCGTCAAGCAAATTAAATGATACGACGTTCAATGAGTGTTTTGGCTGTACGTCAAACTGTTTCACAGTTGCGTTGATTCGTTGTCTACGTTGATGGATAGGCGTCATGCGTTGTGGTGTTCAATCACTGCTTCGGTAAAACGACCCGGCGACCCCGTTGAACCAAACATCTTCACTGAGGGGAAGTGAAAAGGGAACTTAACTAAGCACCAATGGAGCTGTCTAGCTGTGGAGAGGCTGTGGGGAGGTTGTGGAGAGGTTAAGGGGTAAGAGTGACATAACTTATCGCTCTCTTTTTAATTTTTCTATCCAGCCCAAACAGCAGAGCTGCTGCCAAACGAGATGTTTCACGCATCCGTTTGACACAAAAATAACGTTTACATTATAAGTAACATATTTTTAAACATACCATATCGAGTTGCTATAAACAGCGGACTGAAAAAAAAAAAAAGGTCGACATTTTTTAAATACAGAAATTTTTCGAACAAAGTCCATATTAAAAACAAAAATACACGTCTGACCTTATGTAGACTCACAATTGTTAACTTAGAGCAAATAGTTAGTAATTATATCCCTGGTGTGATCAGTTCTGCCTGATAAATATCAGCATATCGGAAAATGTGTAGAACCAGATGGTCTGAGAAACATTTGTT
>JADKLZ010000130.1:3176830-3190496 GCA_021533235.1 Biomphalaria straminea | reverse complement strand
GCTCTACGCCTTACTTTCTCACACTGAACAAGATATCTAGCTAGCGGTCAACGAGTTTGCGTACGCTGCAGCCACTTTTGATTTAACTATAAACCTCAGTAAAAAGCTTGGGGTTAGGGCGTGGTGACGAAAGGCCTATGAGATATCTGAATGGAGGGATGTGTAAAAGCAGGCCATATCCTTCCATGGGCTGTAGCACCAGTAGCACCACTGGGATAGATGGATGGCAAAAGCCAGTATGAACTACTTATAGTCTAACAGTCTGGCTGAGCAGGGCACATACCCCGTAAAATAATCTGAAGAGTTTCTTTAGTGTTCTGTTTGTTCTATATGTAATTGTACATGGCGATTAAATATCAAGTCTCTTAAGTCCTCTTACAGTCTAGACAGCGTAAAACTATCGTAGGCCTACTATTATTGGCTTGGAAGAAAGTCTTTGCAGTTTTCCCCAATAACGTAGAAATTTGCGTCCCTCGATGTTTCATACTAAAGCCATAATTGAATATACTAATTCCAAAATTAAATGTCTGAACGTACCAATTTACATTTAGAACAAACAGAACACTTAAGAAACTCTTCAGATTAGTAGTCTTTATCCTATCGTTCATTTTCGTAATTATAAAAAAATCCCAAAATGACTTCGGGTATATAATCTTTCTTATGAAATTATTTAACCGAGCAAGGCTCGGCCACCTGATATTAGTTAATAAACTATTTAAAAAAAAAGATTATTGTGTTGTAAGTTAAAAGAAATAATTGTATATAATTCAGATTGGGTTTGGGAAAAATAACAAAATGGGTTAATATAAAAGTAAAAAATTAAAGTTTCCCCTTCAGATCTGAAGATCTATGGGGCAGATGATGTTAAGGTCATCTTTTTCTTTGACCTGCGGTTAACAAGCAGGGTGTTATGTGGCCAGCACAACGACCAACAGCTTTTACTTTCCCCAACTAAAGTCAGGTACCCATTAAGAGTTGGGTGTACTCAGGGCCGCCCTAAAAATCCCGAGATTCAAAATCCCAGTCTTTACCGAGATTCGAACCCAAGACCTCAGAGGTTCGGAAGCCAAGCGCTTAACCATTCGACCACCGCGCCCCCTGGGTTGATATAAGCTTTTTGATATTAACTTCAAGACGAATCTCTATCCCAAACCCATTAGCTATATGTGTTGTGTTTGGTGGCCTTGTGAGTTACGAAGGTAAATAATTAGGTCTTAGTTATTTTTTTTTCTAAAAGTAACATACTATTTTTAGCGGCCCATGAAAGGGGAAACCATGCTATTATTTTTGTGTGAAATGTCTGTCCATCCGTCTCGTTTAGATCTCGTAAAGTAGCAAAAATATTGAATTTGCGAAATCATAATATTTGTGTCTATTCAAAGTTCTCGTGCAAAGGCTACTTTTTTCTTTTGTAAAAGCGGAAAATCTAGTTTTTTAAATCACTTATGGAAGCAGTTATTTCATAAAAAATATACAACTTTTACAACTATTCATAATAAATAGTAACAAATGCTTGTGGCTCTTTAGTAGGGAAGATACATTTATATCTACTTTTAACATATGTATGTAAATGGTTTTAGACTTTCTGTTAAAAACGTTTTCTGTTTCTTTTTTTTTTTTTTTTTTTACATTTGTATTGCTACGTAATGTAAGTTCTGTCACACTAACTACAACATTTACCCAACAATAATCTATTTAGTATGCATATAAGTTGGACATAATTTTAAATAACAATTAATAATTGGGTTTTTATTTTATCTTGTGTACTGCAGTACGCACAAGGAACACTTCACTAAAGGATTTTTTTTATTATTTTTTTTTTTCGGAAATCTGTTTATTTTTTTAGGGATTTGAATAAGAGATTGACCCGTTACAAAATAATTAGATCAATTAGATATTAATTATATATTCACGTTCACTTTCACCCAACCTTTGGTCTGCTGGACCGCGACGGCACAACACAAGATCTGTCAACCTTATTTCTCCTATTTTTTATGTCATTTGCCTTTGATATAATTTTCTTCTGATAATATTACAGTTTGCCTTTATACATGCCGAGGTGAAAAACTTCGGGGGCCGATTTTCCGTTTGTGTTTTTTTTTTTTTTTTTTAATTAATTCTTGTGTTATCAGGTGCACAGTTTCGTCTTAATCCAAAAATGTGTGTCGGATGAATAACGTGTACACACTTTTGACCAGGCAGACAGATACTCAGAGTGAGTTGATATATAATTAAATGGCACTAGTACAGAAATATTGCTATACCGCTGTGGCATCACACAAGATCTGTGAATTCTTTTTTTTTTCTCCATTTTCCTGTCTTTTGTCTTTGCTGGAATTTAATTCTGATGTTCTTTATGAAAATATTGATTCTTGCCTTTTTACCTGCCTGTGTGGACCACTTCGGGGGCCGACTTTGAATTTGTGTTTCCACACAAACAGCATTCGTAACCTTTTTTTTTACCAATACGTTTTTTTTTCTCTTTTTTTTTTTCATTGTTTGGAAATTTGAGTTAACTTTTTTTTAAAGGCCATCAAAAAAATAGAAACAAGTGTTGTTTTTTTTCAGTCTGCCTGTCCGTCTGTCTGACATGCTTTAATGTGAAACTGTTCTCGATTTCAAAGACACTGGCATTCATCATTGTTGCGAATAATACATAAAAATAGACAACGTAAAATAGTTTACATTAAAAAATTATCGCTATTACAAATACTATGGTGATAGAGAATGAACTTAAAACAAAGAACATTAATTCTGAAAATTTCAAAATCGGAGTTAAATAAGGAAAATATATTGTTGTTACATAGAATTTCAGAGTGGAAGTTGTTTTCTTTTCTGCTATGTTAAGTTCCAAAAAAAGGGGAAAAAAGCAAAAAAAACAATACCAATGATTTAGAAAAATATTTAAATTAAATCATCCATCCATCCCAGTGGCGCTACAGCCCACGGAGGGCTCTTCCTGCAACACATCCTTCCATTCAGATATCTCCTGGACATTTCGTCTCTGCTTCCACATCATCAATCCATCGCATTCAAAGTCTGCCTGCCTTTTAGTTTTTGTTGGTATACTATTTTCGCACCTCTGTTATCTGTCAATCTTTTAAGGTGACCTGCCCAACTGTGACAAGTAGGTCAAAGATGGTGGCCGTTTAGGTGTCTAGGGGGTTTAGAGAATTTAAAGACCTTAACTTGCACATTAATGACTACAGGCACAGCGTTATGAATTGTCGTCTTCCTTTTCCTTTCTTTTCTCTTCCTGTTCCTCCTCCTTTCTTTTAAAGGCCTCATATTGTGATCTCACATATTCTCTCCTCTCTGCCTCATCATCATACAGAAGTGCCGCAGCTTCTCTCAATTCATCTATTTTCTGCTTTACGCTGGAGTCTGCTTTGGAACGTGTGCCAATGGCCATGGTGATGAGGGGAGGTCGGATGGTAAAGGGGGATAAAGTAGAAGGACTGGATAGAAGAATGAGATATAGGATAGAAGAAGGAGCTGCTGAAAGCAAATACTTAAGAGTTATAGGAAAGGTGAAATCAGCTTTGGTTTGGTGCTTAATGACCTGTGAATAATGTATAGCTATAGCTAATACAAAATGTAAAAAGAAATAGCTCTGTATGACACTCAATACATAAGTACTATTCTATGATGATAGTAAAAAAAATGGGGAGTTGCTTGCTGTGCGAGTAGGGTAAACTAATCCCGGACAAGCCCCCAAATATGTGACAAGTAGGTCAAAGATGGTGGCCGTTTAGGTGTCTAGGGGGTTTAGAGAATTTGAGGACCTTGACTTGCACATAGAACTAAAGGCACAGTGTTATGGATGCAGGCAACAAATACAGTTTTAAGTAAAAATATGTACAGTTTAATAATAAGAATGAAAATAAGTAAAAAGTTAAAAGCTGTACAGGGTTAAGGTGGGACCTAATCATTTACATAAACCAAACTATCATCATGAGATATGAGAACCAAGTGGTCTGAGTGTCATTAGGCTGGTTGCTTAGCTTTAAGTCCTTTGCTGCTCTGACGAGACTTTTGTGGCTGATGCTGCGTTGTCTGTGGATGGGCTGGCGTGATCGATCCTAACGCACGGGACAGTCCAACTATTCGTAGCTGCAGGGACGGGTCTTCTGGCAAGCGGTTGTTGGTCGGATCTTCAGATCTGGTGTCAGCAGACTGGTAACAGCGTTACGTAGATAGGGCTTCACTTAGAAGTGGCCTGTAATAAAAGCTGCAACGAGATGCGTAGATCGGCTTAGCCATAATGATGACACTGGGATAAAGACGCCTTCCCGTGAAGGACATCTTCAGAATGTTTAAATAGAAACTATAATATAGTTTCACAATAGTAAGGGGAGTCAATCAATTATATATTACATCTCATCAGGGGAGACAATAATAATAATAATAATAATAATAATAATAGTGAATTCCCACAAGGGCGCTAACACATAGTTATATAATATTTGATGTGAAGAAACTATAACTTAGTTTCACAAATATTAAAGGGAGCTAATACATATATATATATATATATATATCGTATCTCATCAGGGGAGAATACAATACTAGTGATAGTGGAGAAGTCCCACAAAGGGGAGTAATAATTAGTCAACAGTGATGTACACCCGCCAAGGTGAGATCATCACGAGTAGCTGGAATAATGAGATGAAAGGGGGAGGGGGGAGAGATGGTCGGTGACCAGGTGGCCATTGTTTACATCTGGCCGTGTGGCCTGAACAATAGAGTACGGTTGAATGGAGACAGGGCCCGTTCAAGGGACACAATCTCTAAAGTTTAAATTTAATCCAAGGGGAAATAATTCATGTCTCTTCTGAGCGCAGGGTCAGTGCGCCATTTAAAATCAAGGCGATCAACCGAGATAAGATAATTCTAGGATAAAGTAAATAAGATAATGTATACATGGTTTTACATAAGCAACATAATGTGGCCGACAGGCCGAAAATATAATATAGTACATAAATAATTACGGCATTCCTTGTCACAGAATGAGCGTAAAATATACTTGGTAATAAGACCTGTTACATAAATATTATGATAGTTCGCGATCAAGGAATTTATCTATAATAATAATATGGCTCGTGCTGAGCGATAATTTGTCAGCGATAAATTAGTAGTAGTTAAAGAGCTAAATACATGTGGAAAGAATTACAAATAATTCTAGTCCAGATAAAGTGGATGACTTTGACTATTTAGTCGTACAAGTCATGATAATAAAATATAATACATAAAGTGACTACTTACATAATCCAAGATAAGAATTACACAAATATGTACACAAATATAATGCACTAATCAAATGTACAAATATATAAACACACTAGATAAGAGGCCATTAAACACAACCAAGTACGTACCACCAATCCAAGTAAAGAAAATATATGAAATGAATATAGTAAGCGAAAGCTCGTAAAGCTCAAACCGAGATGTGAAGCGTTCTTCTCTGCTCCTCAGAATGAGAATGACAAGAAAATAGGAAATTATATCTCTTCTACACGCGTGGACAAGGAGGCGGGGCTTCCCAGGTGTTTAGGTTGTGTGACGTGCCTAGGAGAAGATTATCGCTTGACCTTGATCGCAAGTATCATGTGTGGACATATGGATGGGCTCTTATCGAATGACCACGAGACGGTAGACTCGTCTCCCTTTGTCTCACCCATGTGGCCGGGCGACAGAGATGGCTTGTCTGACGAGGTCATTGTTGTTAATTTCATGAGGGTCCATTTGAATTGACCCGTCCCCCGAAAGGGGAGGGGTGCGGCAGGATGTCAGGTCAAGATGGTTAGAGGCGTGTTTAGTCTTGTCGATAACGAATGTGCTAGACATGGGTCAGATTAAGTAGATATAGATGCCTAGAGAAGAAGGGGCGGTGGTCGTAGAAGGGGGGGGGTTACTAGTGATTTCTATAGTCATAAGGGCCAAGTTGAGATAATAGAGATAAGATGGAAAATTAATTAGTTAAATGCCTAGACGAGTGATACCTTAAGTTGGCGAAATTTATTTTTGTCACAAGAATAACAAATAGTTCTAGTCCAGATAAAGTGGATGACTCTGACTATTCAGTCGTACAATTCATGATAATAAAATGTAGTACATAAAGTGACTACTTACATAATCAAAGATAATTAATTCTCAACTATGTACACAAATATAATGCACTAAATAAATGCACAAATATATAAATACACATAGTAAGAGGTTATTAAACAGAAACCACATAAAGCTTTCCACCGAATCCAATAGTGAGGAAAAAAGAATGAAATGGATATAGTAAATGAATAAGCAAGTTCAAGCGGAGATATGTATCTTCCCTCTCAGCTCTCCAGAAAGAAAGAAGACTGCTTGCTTAGTCTAGTTAAAAGGGCTAGGGTAGACAGGAAATGGGATGGGCTAGCTATTACGCATATCCTGTCGCGTGGTCAGGGTGCACAATAGGCTAGTGATCAACCTTGGGAGGGGCACGACCTGTGGTGGCTCGAGTTATCTCTTTGAACAAAGATAAAGCCGAAAATATCGTAAACCAAAGAATAATTCACACAGGATGGGCCCAACGTGGAGATATGATAGTTGGGCTAAACGTAGTTGAATGTTTTAACTATCGCCGGTCAAGGGCAGATTAGCGACAAGTGGCCTTTGTTGATAGCTTGAATAGACAAGTGTTAGCTTACGAAAGCCCAAGATGACGCCGAAGTCTGGCGAGAGATATGGTGGGGGGGAGGTGGTAATAGGGCCTTTTGTTGTATGTGTGCCAAATTTACGTGAATAAAATGGAAAACTAAAATAAATTAAATCAATCCCTATTACCGAGTGATACCATAAGTGGGAGAAATTTATTTTTGTCACACCAACGTAGTGTGTTCTTTTTTATTTCGGTCTTTATTGGTAGGTCTTTGATTAATTGATATATCTCTTGGCTAGTGCGTGTCCTCCACCCTGTCTCATCCTGTATGGCACCATAGATTTTCCTAAGAATTGTTCGTTCCCAACTCTTTTAATTTTTAATTTTCATATACATTCCTCTCATATCTCCCTCCTTTGCTAGTTCCTCAATTTGAGTAATCTCTGACTTTTCCCATTCCCGTTTTTTTTTCTTTCACACAGCTTTTGTGGCCCTTCTTCTTGCTTCATTGTAGCACTGTCTTGTGTTTCTGGTTTCTCTCTGTAGCATTATCATCCATGCATTGATTTTCTCTTCTATAATTTGTTTCCATTCATCATCATACCATCACAATCTCTCGTTCTTTTGTTTAAATAAAACTACCTCTTCTGCTGTTCTTTTGATAGCATGCTTTAGGATTTCGCAATCTTCATTTATGTTGCTTTCACTGTCCTTTTCCAATGTTGTTAGCTGCGTTTGGAGTGCAATTTTATATGTCTTTTTTGTGTATGGTACTTATTCCTTGTCTAAGTTTTGGCTTCCGTACTAGAGGTCCCGGGTTCTAATCCTGGTGAAGACTGGGATTTTTATTTCGGGATTTTCGGGCGCCCTTGAGTCTACCCAGCTCTAATGGGTACCTGACATTAGTTGGGGAAAAGTAAAGGCGGTTGGTCGTTGTGCTGGCCACATGACACCCTCGTTAACTGTAGGCCACAGAATCAGATGACCTTTACATCATCTGCCCTATAGACCACAAGGTCTGAAAGGGGAACTTTTTACTTTTTAAAGTTTTGTTTTTAGAAGTAGGTGGTCTGAGTCAACATTATCTCCTCTGAAACTTTTTACATTTAGTATATCCGATCCTTGTCTCTTATCTATGATCTATTCGTTACTGGGTGTTGCCATCAGTTGAGATCTAGGTTATGTTGAAATTGTGTGCTGCAGTTAGACACTTTTTTTCCTGATGCAAAATCCACTAATCTTATGCCATTATTGTTTGTCTCTTCATGTAAACTTTCTTTGCCATTGTTTGTCTAAATGCTGGTTCTTTTCCAATTTTTGCATTGAAGTCTCCTAGGACTATCTTGATGTCATGCTTTGGTGCTTCATCATAAATTCTTCCCAGTCCATTAAAGAAAGCTGCTTTCTATAAAGACGTAGACTTTTCTTCAGTAAGAACTAATAGAGACAAGTCTTATAATTAGAGTAACTAGTAGAAATATGAATGTATTTTATTATTGAGCTTCATATAAAGTTATTCTATTACAGTTTAATATTGTAAATTTTGCATAATACGTTTTGCGATACAAGTTAATTAAAGTCCTGTATTTGAATTGAAAAGGATCTTCAGTTATTCAATCTACTAGAGAGTATTTAGATCTAGAGATAAATTTCATATAGAACCCTCAGCATTACGGTTACAAGATGTCAGCATTAATGACGAATCTGAAAAGATCAAGTACAAGTGAGGGGCAAAGTTATCAAATGTAATTTAAATAACAAAAAAATCATATTACCATCACCCCCCTCTTTTTTTCACAACTGCAGGAGCACTTTGAGAAAGTTAAAAGCTAAATAGAAACTATTGGTAAACTATTTCTAATGACACAGATGTAATATGTCTAAATCATTAGTACATAGAGTACATGACTGATCCAAATTAATAATACAGTAAAATAATATAAAATGTGTTTTGTTGTTTCATATTTTATTATGTTTGTCAGACCATCTGGCTCAGCACATTTTGTGAAACGCTGATCTAAATCATGCAGAGATCACACCAGTTATATAATTATAAACTATTTGCTCAAAGTTAACAATAGTGAGTCTATATAAGGTTAGACTTCTATTTTTGATATTATTTTCGACTACATCGCAATGTTTCTGTCTATGAGAATGTTGAGATGTTTTTCTTTCTTGCTTAGTCTACAGTTTGTAGCATCTCGAGCTGGTAGGTTTTAAAATATGTTACTTATAATGTAAACGTTATTTTCTTTCTCAAATGGTTGTGTAAAAAAATCTAATTTGGTAGAACATTTTGTTTTTGTTATGGTTGGATATAGAAATTAAAAGGAAAGCAATTAATAAAATCACTATTGGCAGTAAGTGGCCTCTCCACAGCTTAGCAACTCCACTGGTGCTTGGTAAAATTCCCTTTTCAGACCTTGTGATTTAGGGGGCGAGATGATGTAAAGGTAATATGTTTCAATGGCATACTTTTAACAAGGGAGTTATGTAGCCAGCACAAAGAGTATTGGCTTTTACTTTTCCCCAATTTATGTCAGGTACCCATTAGAGCAATGTGGATTCAGTGGTGCCCTGAAGATCCCGAAAGTAAAATTCCATGTCTTCAACGGGATTAGAATCCTAGACCTCTAGGAAGCCAATTGCTTTACCACTAAGCCACCTACTGGTGTTTGATGTTAAAACCAAATCAACAAGGTTTTCAAATGCACATAAAAAAATATAAACCAGTAACTTGACACTGTTTTCTTTATGTTTATTTGATCAGGTAATTTTTTTTTCTTTTCTGTATCTTGCTTATCGCATCGTAACTCTCTTACGTGTGTAAATATATGGCCGATGAATTCTAATATCCCTTATCTCTGCATTCCTCTACTCTTGTGTAATACGTTTGATGCACAAATACACGTTTTTTTAGGACGAGTAACGCATCAGTTCTAAAAAATGAAATGGTTGGGTTTAATTTTTTGTTATTCAAATATCGATTAAAAAAACAAAATTTACAAAAAGATTTTGTTTTAATACACAAACTTAAGGGCGGCCCCCATCAAATTCACTAATGATTTAGAAATATATTAAAGTTATTTCTTGTTTTGATCGTTTAAAGACATTTTTAAAATGAGGCGATATTTTTCTAATAAAAGCAAACCCCTTCAAAAAAAAAAAAAATCCACTTAAATACTATTGTGTTGAGCGCCATAGTAGTTTAAGAAATGGTAATTATTTTTTTTTTAAAAATAATAACATAAGTTGTAGTAGGCCATTAGTCTATTAAAACCTAAGTGCTGGGTCAATTAATAAATGACCATTTTAACCATATATGATATGTATTAAATGTTGTTTTTTATGAAAATGGGAGAAAATATTGTCATTATCATAATTCTATTTATAATCATAATTGTCAAACTAGTCAACATCATTATTCCTTAATTTTAACATCATCATTAAAATGAAAATCAAATATCATGAACACTTTCATCATATTATTATTTATAAATTTCATCAATATCATTATCAGTATTATAATTATATTTTTTCTCCATCTTATAATAAGCATCAACCATTGGCATAAAAATAAAATATCATTCCCCATTGGGAATGGGCGGCAAATTGTTTGCGCCATAAACACATTATCAGTTTCATAAGACCAGAAGTTGTATTCATTAGTGTATTAACAGACAAATGAGACATCTCCAGGCGTTCAATATTCCGTAAACAAAAGATAAGTTCCAACATATGGTCTAGACTGGATTATACCAGCATCCTAAAGAAAAGTGTTGTCTAAAGCGTCTTGTGACAGTCTAGTCCGTTAGCTGATTTTGGTTTTGGGGCCGTTCAATTTGATGAAAGCAATGGTATTTAAGTTATCGTTTAGTAGATAATAATATCAACTATTCCCATTACCAGCATAATGATAACGTAACAGTGATAAGGTAGTGACTACTTACTTCTCTGTACAAAAAATAAATAACATCCAGCATTAAAACATACAAATAACATCATTATTGGCCTCCTTTGGTTGTAGAACGAATGTAGTTCATCTCGCACACTTCCTCATGTGGCTGTGGAGCCCTATTTTGGAGAGACACTCCCGTCCACAAGTATCGCAGGTAAAGGTGGTCTTCGCTACAGTGGTAGAGGAGCTGGTCATTTTCTCTTCTTCCAGAGCTGAGGCCCATGCTCTTTCGCTGTCCATAGCCTTCTTGGTCACTGTCTCTCTCCATCTGGTGCGGTCTAGAGCTATGTCTTCCCACTGTTCAGTATTGATGTTCACAAATTTGAAGTCTGTTTTATTTCATCTATGTAACGGAGGCTGGGGCGAAGAGTTTTCTTTAGCAAGTCGCGAGTTGTCCGTAGAGGATGACTTTCGGTATGCGATTGTCCTCCATCCGGCGAACATGTCCAAGCCAGCGCAGGCGGCGTTATCTCAAGGCTGTAAAGATGCTGGGAATACGTGTTCGTGCAAGGATCTCAGTATTGCACACTTTTTCTTTCCGTGTGATATTCAAGGTCCTACGAAAACATCACAAAAGGTAATGGAACCACAAAAAAATAATTTACAGTAGACAAGAAACAGTATTAAAACATCCTATTTTAACTTAATTATTGATATACGTATAAGGTTCTCTAAAACACTGTAAGCCTATAATTTTTATTGAATTATTTTAATTCTAACACAAGGTTTATTTCCACGTAGCTTAAGAGAGTTTCTATTAAAACAAAAATATAATTACCAACTAATTAGATCTAATTAACTGAAATTGTAATTATTTTTTCAAGGATTCATGTAATGTTATCAGATTTTAATATCAGGTGGCCGAGCCTTGCTCGGTTAAATAATTTTATATACCCGAAGTCATTTTTGGATTTTTTTTTTATAATTACGAAAATGAACGATTGGATAAAGACTACTAATTCGAAAAATTTCTTTAGTATTCTGTTTGTTCTATATGTAAATTGGTACGTTCAGACATTTAATTTTGGAATTAGTATATTCAATTATGGCTTTAGTACGAAACATCGAGTGACGCAAATTTCTACGTTATTGGGGAAAACTTCAAAGACTCTCTTACAAGCCAATAATAGTAGGCCTACGATAGTTTTACGCTGTCTAGACTGTAGGAGGACTTAAGAGACTTGATATTTAATCGCCATGTACAATTACATATAGAACAAACAGAACACTAAAGAAACTCTTCAGATTATTTTACGGGATATGTGCCCTGCTCAGCCAGACTGTAAGACTATAAGAAGTTCATACCGGCTTTTGCCATCCATCTATCCCAGTGGTGCTACTGGTGCTACAGCCCATGGAAGGATATGGCCTGCTTTTACACATCCCTCCATTCAGATATCTTTTAGGCCTTTCGTCACCACACCCTAACCCCAAGTTTTTTACTGAGGTTTATAGTTAAATCAAAAGTGGCTGCAGCGTACGCAAACTCGTTGACCGCTTAGAATATTGTGTGTTGGTTTCCTTTTCGAGTCGATGTGAAGCTCGAAGTCGCAGATCCTCAAGTTTCCTTAAACGCTCCTCAGAATTTTCTAGCTTAAAGATATTACTAATGATTGCATTTGCTATAGCTGAAGATGCTCTGGGATTTATCGTATTTGAAGACTGATGAGTCACTGGAGACAGGCAATTTATCGAGGTTGAAGGCTGGTGAGTGACTGAAGACTGGCAATTTATCGAAGTTGAAGAATGGTGAGTGACTGAGGACGGGCAATTTATCGAAGTTGAAGGCTGGTGAGTGACTGAAGACAGGCAATTTATTAAAGTTGAATCCAGTTCATTTAAAATCAAAGAAAGGCGAGGGACTTTAGCTGGATCAGCGTCATCGTTTCCTTCTCTTGAATCTTGGTTGAAGTTGAATAACTGGCGTTTTCTTGGCCGCGGCATCTTCCTAGTAGCAATAGTTTAAATTGTTTTTTTTATTTTAAAACAATACAATTGGTATACTATATTATACTACTGAACATTAAAATTACGAATAATAACGTTATGTCAATAAAATATTAACTTCACGTCAATAATAATAATAATAATAATAATAAAATTATTATGTTTATATAAATAATGTTTGTCTAACTGAATCTATATAAAAGACCTTCTAAAAAAAAAACAAAGATTTAGATCGAACAAAATTATAATAATATTTGTCTTCTATAAATTTAGAGTGGAAGTGGCAATGCTGTTACATCTAGATCTAGTCTAGGAAAAAAAGCGATTGAAATCTGGCTGAAATCCTATAGCTCAGACGTAGACGTCTAGATCTATTTGTTTTCTTCTAGAAATTACAACAGAAAACCTATTAGATTATTATTAGATCTCTTCAACGCCGCAAACCTCCTGCTATTAGGGAAGAATAACGGCGAGCAACATGGCGGTTTTTTCGACGGAGAACTGAGAATCTAGTTGTAAGTCTAGAATCAAGACCTAGATCTAGACGTGGATTGTTTGTTTGTTCTTTTAGGCCTACATGTTTCGGATGTTCCTTCAGAGTTGAAGATAGTTACTTCCTAGTCCAAACCTCCCGCAGGACGACGGGGGATGGGAGCGGGCAGGGTTTGAACCCGGGACCATCGATAAATCCAAACGACAGTCCAGCGTGCAAACCGCTCGACCAGGCAGACATCCAGATTCCAGATTCGGCGTCCATATCTTTCTTTTCGGCCTACATTATAGCTAATTAAAAATATACAATTAATCAAATTCTTATTTTAACGTGCCTTATAATAAAGGGATCAAGCGATTAATTTGTAGAAACACTTGGAAACACTTGAGTGTCTTCAGATAACCACGTGCTTGATTGATGTTCACTGTTTTAAACCTTCAACTACGGTGCGCAAAAGTTGTCTATTCATTCATTCAAACGCGATAAAACTTGTTGCAAAGAAATGCTTTAGTGATAGGCTGTAAGCCAGTGACGTAGGAGGTGTACTTTTTTTTTTTCATTTCTTGCTGTGAGCCTAGTGACGTAGGGGGTGTCAAGTTTTTTTCCCTTTGACGTCGTGGGAAAAAAA
>JADKLZ010000130.1:3153480-3173891 GCA_021533235.1 Biomphalaria straminea | reverse complement strand
GCCCAGGCATTCATCTCATGGAAATGAGATGATCCATAGTCGCTTCGCGACTGACGGTGGCCATAGAGAAGGCCGTATACACCTAGAACCACTGTCATTTTTCTATTTTATACCAGGCTAACCATACGTTCACGCCATTTATAAAATAATCCTTGAGGAACGGCGCCTGGATTGTTGACAAGGTTGCGGAAACTCTTTTACAATCCCACAGAGTGTACTGAGGATAGTCTCGCACCCCTTTAGGCACCCTCACAGCAGTCTTGTTTCGCTACCTATTTGGCCTAGCTGTTTTCCAAGCATGTTACCAGTGGCGTGGCTAGGAATTTTCTATCGTTCGGGGGTCCGGGGGGGGCTTGACCTTTTGGGTGGCACTTGCATTTTGCATAATATTTTATTTTTTAATGTAAAAAACACGCATTTGGGCCCCCCCTTAAGTGGAGGCCCTGGGGGATTTTTTTCTCTCAACTCCTCCCCCCCACCCCAGCTACGCCACTGCATGTTACCCTGCCTTATAATAAAGAAATAGAATTTGATAAATTTTATTTCATTGTATTATACAATCAAAACGAACTAATCATATTGTTATAACCCCATTGGCGGCGCCATAGGGTTAACTGTGTATGATCAGCTGAAACATTTGAAACAGACCATGGACAAGGGATAGTACGGGTATGAACCTTTCGTGTAAATATGACCCGTCTTATGGTCATGTGATGAGAAGCCTCCGAGTCCCAGAGAGACAGAAAAGATACAATAAACAGCATGGCAACGTACAGTTTAATATTTTAGTAGCTTATTTTGTTGCAAATTGTGTCATATTTGCTGTTTTATTTACTCAATATTAAAGTTCCAGATTATTTGGTGTTGTTAGGGCCGGTCCTAACGGGAATAAACATGATGTCAAAATTAAGATTTTTTAAATTTGAAATTGCATTCGTCTTTGCAATAGATTTTTATTAAAGAAAAGCTGACAATGCCGTTTTTTTAATAATTTTCTTTTATTATAGCGTTTGGGATGGCACCTAAAAAAGGCCAATTTGGTCGATTTTTCAAGAATTTTCATGAAATTTCCATCAAGTCCTGGAAAATTAAGAGGCCGCAGAAACCGTGTAATCATATGTAATTGATAATAGGTACAATTAGAATTAGCACAAGGACTATGAAATTGCTTGGCCCACTGCGGCTGCATAGGTTGCAGTGGCCTATGCCGGGTCCATCTTGTTGTCAAGTCCTAGAGTTTGATGTATGTGTCACGTAGGCCATAAGTTGTTTATTTGTAAATTCAGGGTCAGCCAAAATACCCAAGTTATTTTTAGATTTGTACGTGTTTGCAGAAGTAACGTGATCTGGATTTGATTGGTTGAAAGGTTTAGCTCAAAAAGAGACTGGGCGCAAAAAGTTCCAACAAGGAGCAGTCGATGTCTAGATATGATCGAGTATAGACGTATAATTGGTAGTTCTAGAATTTAAAGAAATATTTCTTTGTGTCTTTATGTCTTTGTTCAGCTTCTTGTTTCATTGAAATATATTTGTACATAGCTGTACTTTTGTTGAGTTTTAATAAAGGTTCCTGTATTGATTCATCAAGACATTTACTCTGTTGAATCCTAGATCGTCATTGTTCAATATTATATTATTATTATTCAAGTACAGTCCCCGGCTTCACAAGACTACTCTCCTATCAGCTAGCGACATCTTATAACACCTCAAGAACAGATCGTGACGTCATTCACATAGGAAAGGAGCTTGTGACAGTGTGTATTGAGCCGTGGTTACAAAGTGTAAATAGGAAAGAGAAAATCGTAACAATATTATTACCATTTAAATCGACTGTGTCGTAGTGTGGTTTAATTTGGGTACTTTCTTTCACGGTGTCATAGTGTTGGCGTGGTATCACTTCCGTCTTATGTACGGGTTCATTTGCAGTGTCTGGCGGTTTCCTCCTCTTGGTAAATATGAAGTATAAGGCTACTTCAATTAGAGCTATAGTGGTCACACCAATGGCAATACCGATGCCTATACCTGCACCCAATCCTGGGGACTTGCAAGACTCTGAAACTAGAATAACAGTAGTATGATGAGTAATGTAATATATATAATAAAATAAAATTTTATATCACTCATTAAATTTTAATGAGTGATACTATGATAAGCAATATAAAAATGTTCTCTTAGTAAAATAATAGTGATATATACTTAATATACTTTACCTTTCTAAACAGTCCTCATTTATATTTATGTTGATATTTAAATAACTTATGTGGTTGTCGGTGCTATCCTGGATTTCATAATTTTAAATGTATAATTTATCAATGGAAATTTAATTGTTAAAAATATTTATTAATTTCTAAAACCCTTGTTTTTTATCTTCTAAAACATGTGCTTTTAAACATGTACTTCTCTTTTATAAAAAAAAAAAACGTGCATTTTGTTTTTCAAAAACACTGCTAATTGTTTTGTAACGAGTGGAGCTGTCTTCTGAAACAAGAGCTCTTTTAAATTACGTTCTTTTATTAATCATGCAGTACTCGGTTTATATACACGACCTTTTTTGTGTTTTAAATCACGCGCTTTTATAAAGCACGTGCATTGTTTTAGTTTAAAACGTGATCTTATTTTAATCCTCTAATTTCATTTCTGAAACATATGTTCTCATCTTTTTTAAAAAATACATCTTCTATTCTTATACACTAAAACACTACTAAAACTTTTGCTTAAGCACGTGTTATTTTAAATTCCGTTTTCTTCTTTTCTTAATTACGTGCTTTTTTTTTAAACACGTGTTTTTATTTCTTCTGAAACACGTACACTTCTTTTTTAGAACTCGTATTCTTCCTTAATGATACTCGTATTCTTCCTTTCTGATACTCGTGTTGTTTCTTTATGATACCCGTGCTCTTCCTTTATGATACCCGTGCTCTTCCTTTATGATACCCGTGCTCTTCCATTATGATACCCGTGCTCTTCCATTATGATACTCGTGTTCTTCTTTTATGATACTCGTGTTCTTCCTTTATGATACCCCTGCTCTTCCTTTATGATACTCGTGTTTTTCTTTATAATACTCGTCTTCTTTCTTTATGATACTCGGTGCTCTCTCTTATCTCCTGAAACACCTACAATTCTCGTTTGAATCACGCTCTCTTATTTTCTAAAACAAGCGTTAGACTTTTTTGAAACACGTGCTTTTTATCTTCTGAAATACGCGCTCTTCTAAATTGCGTTTTCCTCCTTTTTAAAACACTTCTAATTTTTAAGAGAGTAACTGAAAAACAAAAATCTGATGCAAGGACATCTGAGGGAACTCCCTCGAATACAGACCAATTACTAAGCTAGGTCGGTGAAAGGGAGCGTTTAAATTCCCAGAGTCTAAGACTCAACGCTCTCTACAATTACAAAGTGATGCGCGTCAGAAGCAGTAAAGATACAAAAATATGCTTTAGTATTCAACTTTTACCTAAAGCCGTAACAGTTGTTGGGATATGTTCCCTACAAAGTCCAGTAACTCGGTCACATATATGGTGTAGACAAAGACTGTTACAATCATTGCTGCAGTTGTGTCCCCATTTCCCTAATGCACATTCTAATCAATGATAAAGAAATGAGAAGGTTAGGCTAAAGAAAAACAATATTACAAAGAGAGCTTGTGTTATAAACAACTTAGAGGCGGCCCCATTAGGATTCGCCAATGGGCATTGAAGCCAGAATTTGTTTTGCATCTCATAACTAAACATTTTTGGTCTAAAGTTGAGAAAATTCAAAGAACCATTTGGTGTTTCGTTATACTTTAAAACAGACTAGAATCTACTATCAATAAAGAGACTTCTACACCATTTGGCAAGAAAAGTAAATGTACTTAGTGCAAAATGCGATTTTAGATACTTTTTGGCATTTTTTTTAAATAGAATGAAAATTTACAAGGTATTATCGATTATAAAATTTCTACTCACATTTCATTTATTTGTTTTTAAAAGAAGAAAAAACAGCTTTACAATATATTTTTTAAAAATTGAAACGTGACAGGTGACATACGGAAAGACAAAGCTAAAAAAAGGAGGGGGGGATCATATTACGGATAAAAGAAACAAAAGTATTTGTCCCACTTTTATTTTGGGTGGAAGGGGGGGAATGTAACATAGTTCCCAATGTATATAAATGTAATAAAAGATTCACAGCGCAGTAGAGTACTTAGCTTAAATTAATTTTAGAACTTGTTGACTTTTAATAAATAATTTTAGTAAATCAGGCTAATAGTTTCTAGACTAGATCCAGAACTTCTGATCTGTAACTATAGAGATATAGATATAATAGATTAGATTACGTAAAATTATAAGTATCCGATAGAATGCACAATTAAAAAAAATAGTATATAACATTTTTTTAACAAAGATCTTGATAGGCCAATAGTTATAGACTTCGAAGGCGATACGCAAAATTTTCCTGAAAATTAATTTATTTAACTCTTCAATCAATAATTTCTTACATTCGGAAATTCCCAAATGCGATAGCATTTTCAAGGACGAGATAGATCAATTCATTATGTTTTACTTGAAAAATGATTAACAGTCAAACAAGTGTTTCCCTCGTCTGGTCCACTGTTATGTTTCTAGAAAAATCTTTACATCCGTTTTTGAGATCAGCGTCCAGTTTCCCCCCTTCTCCCCAAACCCTCCATGAAGTTCTCACTTGAATAGAGGTATTGTACACACTTAAATAAAAGGAAAGATTGAGACATCAATTTGTGGAGCGGAAACAATCACGCGTCGAAAGTAGCAATTTTCTTGACTTTTTCAAGCCTGAAATCTAATTTTTTGAAAGTAAAATTTTACACTTTTTCTTCATTTTCCAGACCGTGTAGGAACCCTGCGTGACACATCTAGTAAAGGAATTATTACCTAAAGATACGCGTACTTAAGTTTAAAAAGCACCGCTATAAACCTATGTAGTATTTAGACTGTGAGGACCCCCCAAAGTCCACATTACATATATTTATTTTTGTTCTGATCTTCATTCTTAGTAAATACTGACATTGGCCTACCTGTTGTGCATGTTGGTGGATTACTGTAACCAATACAACCTTTTTCACAAACACCAGTGACTCTATCACATGAAGTATCATAACAAGAAGTGCTACAGTTATTCCGACAGTTTATTCCCCAGGTTTTCGGCAAACAAGCTGAAACAGAATTGCTTCTAAAATATTTTTCATTATAATTGTATGCAAATGTTGTTATTTTTATATTACATTTCCCCCCTAAAATGCAAATTATAGTCAAGAACACCTTCATGTCTTCTTGAGCTAGATAAATAAATGAGCTTTACAAAATGACTATATAGAAAGGACTAAGTCAGACAAGATAAGAACAGCCAAGGGCATAGGGGGTATTGGAAAGGGGTAGTACCTTTGATGGTCCGGCATGCTGTACCTTTAGGTGGACGGCCTAATTGGTCCCCTTCCAGCCCCCAAATCTCTCACATGTGGCTCCAAGCGCCATGCCCTGGAAAACCACTTCAGCTGGCGAACTAAACCATGTGAGGGGGTGGTGATAAATGGCACCATTGGGCAAAAGGCCTTCTAGACTAAGGTCACCGGCCAGGGCGGAAGAGTCCCAGGATGGACCACAACGGCCTCATGTTCAGGACCAAGGCGAACCACCTAATTGGAGGTACTCGGCAGACTCGGCTGTGGTCAAACATGGAGAGGGATGGGCGCCGCCATGCAAGTATCCCTCGTTACACCAATTGAGACACCAATTTACAGCCAATAAGAAATAACCTTGTAAGTAAAAAAAAAAAATAAGTTTCCGTAAAAAAAAGGAAATGCCTCATTTTACAACTTAGCTATTATTTTTCTCTTATATTACATTTAAAAAAATAAAAATTACGCCGCCAAGTCCACCCCTCCCCCAATAGAAAATCATGGTTTAGCGAATGTATAGTTCTACTAGTCTCTGTAAAATTCCATTAATGTGCATTTAGATCCAGGCTATGAGCAAAATGTTTCTAAACATTAATTTATTCAACTCCTGAATGATACATACAGACGGAAATACCCTAGGAAATATAGTCCGTGCAAGATAAATTCCTCGTTCCATATGCTAGGATAAATTTGTGCAAATGCTCCTTCTTCCCTAGTACTATTAGAGCATGGAATGGGTTGCCTGAGCCTTCCAGGAAAACCAGTGACTTGGTAAAATTTAGGTTATTGGTGACTGAATGCAAGACGGGTAGGACGTAATGCTCTTCTTTTTTTGAAGTAACGTCTGTATTATATAAGATGAGATAAGATAATATTTTCTCGTTCTCTAGCCAAATTTAAATGTATCTCCTTATTACTTTGAAAAATTTTAGCAGTCAACAAGAAACGAATTACTACCTCGTTGGTCACATGGGGGTGAAAACTTTGGTTTGACCGTTATAAGTTTTCAAATAAAAAAAATAAATACATTTAAAATTGGCTAGAGGCTAAATCTAGGTCTATGTCTAAATGTCCATATAACGATAATTTCAATTAATAATTGCTATACCATGCCTTGTCCGCTGGCCGTTTTGTCAACGACGTACCTTCAAGAGGCTGATGATGCCAAATCACAGGTTCGATTTCCGGTTTGGAATTCAATGGTTTTTAAAATCACTAGTTTTTGTTTTGTAATATTTTATTATCTTTCAAGTTGTGTAATGGAGGTAGAGTCTTTTTTTTTACTTGTATTTTTAATGCCTTTGTCACATATGCGATTCTAAGTTTATCTATGTATTTCATTTTTTTATTATTATTTCATAATTTAGTAAGGACACTTATACAAATATGACATCTGGGTTTTTAACAGTACCTCACTCCCCTGTCCGGAAAAACCCAGCGGCCATCTTGGTACTTTGACGTCACGACTCTTGGTGAAATCTGATTGGTTGGTTTGAATAAAGGAACGCTTCGAGGGCGCGGCAAAAGCTTAGGTCTAATCAGTCGAGCTTTGATTTCTGTTTGGAACAGTCGTGTATTTTATAGATCTATTATTTTGAAAGAAAATATGTCTTCCTTCATTGACAAGTTTTATTAATATTTATTTTGTACATAGCTGTACTTGTGTTGGATTTAAATAAAGGTTCCTGTATTTTATTATCAAAGCATTACTCATTTGAATCATAGATCGTCATCATCATAATTAATCAAATATATAAAATCCCCGGCATCACTCTCTTCAAATATGTAACAACACACAACAAAAGAAAGAGAAGTGACAGTCTTTATTGTTACTTTTATAGTTCTTTTCATGTTATTTTCTGTTAAAAAAAGTATGTGTATTGTTATATTCCTGATACATTGCTATAAGTATGCCATTTATGTTAATTAGAAACAGTAGTTGAACTTCAACTTTCCTCTGAGGGACAACGGAACTACTGATTTTTTGGTTTTTATTTAGCAATATAAATTATTGTTTTGCTTTACCTACATTCCTACAACATGAATCCATTGAATGCCAGTTATGCGGAAACATTAAAACCATTTTTAACACGTAATGCTGATGAATTTTAATAACTGCCTTAGAGAAATCTAAGAGAGCACACTTACAGTACAATCATGACAACAAAGATATTTGAAAAGTCGTCTTTGATTTTTTAAAAAAAAATTGCATAACAGTCAGTTTGTCTTCCTACCTGTACTACAATGAGGGGGATCCATAGAGCCCAGGCATTGATAACACTTCCCTGTCTCTTGATGGCACAAGCCTCTACATTCTATTGGACAGGGACTTGTACATCCAAGGCCCCATGTTCCTAGTTCACAGTCTGAGGATGTCAAAAATAGCTTTTTAAGCTAAAACCCTATGCTTACAATTAATTTAAAATACGTATAATAGAGCAAATTATTATATCGAATGATACTTCCACCTTTTCGTTACAAAAAAAAAAAAAGATTTTTATGCAAAAGCAATGTTCATCAGTATTCGCACTTCGCATATTTGTCTAATATATGTTTAATATAATGTACACTACTATAATCCCTCTAACAATTTGTTATGAATAATCATTTTCGTCATGTATATGTTGTCTCTTAAAATCTTTTTTTTTCATTTCAAAAAGTCAAAGAATATAATTATGTAATGATTATTCAATGAAATTAACATAATAATGCATTATAGTTGTTTTGTTTTTTTTAATGAAAAAGATTAGCATGTTAATTGCAGGGGGAGACAATGCTACTGTATCCATATTAAAATAAAATCTACACATTTAAAAGTTGGACATTTTTGTATGACTGGTTTAATTATCTTTGATACTTTATCAAGAAGGCTGGAGTTCCAATCTGATTTAAACTAATATTTGTATTCGATCACTTGGCCCAATCTGAGTATTTCCACGTGTCTTATTTACGTTAGTGTTTAGACTAGATTGCACTTTCGACTATATGAAACTCGCTGCAGAAGAGCAAAATAACAAGATTAAGCCTAGATCTAGTTTCTTGCGAATTCAATGTATATCATTTTAAACATTATATTTAAATGACAACAACATATTGTTATGATAATATTAGAAATTTAACTATTAAATTATTTCGTATTTGGTATGTTGAAAAATTACTAAAAAATAGAAAACAATATATTACATCTTTATACTATTTAAAGCGTAAAAGCAAGTCATATTTTTATTATTTTTGTATTCTTTTTTGTATAATTTTTATTTTATTAATTTTTAAATAAATATCTTATAAAAATTCTTTTTTTTTTAAATCATAATAAGTCCCAAATAGATTTAATAGTTGTCACGCTATTGCTTGGTAGACTATGACATTGGACGAGAACCACACGATACGTGAGTTTATAAAGAAGAAGTAATTGCACATGAATCAGGGGACACTGCAGTGGTATCATGGGATATTTGGTCACATGGGTAAGAGATAGTCCACGCCTTAAATTGTTACAAGTTAGACATGTTTTATATTTCAGATAAAAGTATCGTACGTGATGATTCTATAAGGATATAAGATAATATAAGATATTATGTTATCTGTGTATGGGGGAGTAGGAGGAGGAGTACCTCTGTCAATTGGGCAGTCGGGCTCCTTGAGCAGCTCATTGACCTTGGTCTCCACTCAGAGCCCAGCTCTCACCTGTGGCTCCAAGCAGTTGTCTGCATGCGGCAACGGCCACACCTTGGCAAACCGTCTCGACTGTTGGGATAAACCAGGTGAGGGTTAGCCAGAGCTAGTATCTGGCGAAACTATGGTTTCTGTCCACCACCAGCATGTGGAGTCTAGTTGCGGCTGTATGGCGCTCAAGTCGAAATTGGACTACCAGGGCCATCAGGCGTCACCTAGCAAATGCTGTGGAGCGTTTTGGAGCACTGTGGGACATGTATAGCACACTGGTCATCCACTGAACCCCAAACCAGCCCCAGTTGTCTGGACTCTGTTCTGCCTCTGGATCCAGCTGGCAAGGGGCGAGAGAGTGAGGCTGATGCAGCGCAAATCTCCTTCACTTTAATAAATTTTCATCGCGCAAGCCACATTCTCAACTCCCATGTTCATCAATCAAAAAGCCCTGCGGCGATAGGCAAGTGGCGAAGTGGCAGGTGTGGATACACTGGCAGCCATAGCAACAAACCTACACGTAGGCGGCCCAGACCATGTGGTCGCTTGACAGCGACTGGGACAGTACTTGAACTCGGCAGACGTCTGAGCGTCTAATCAGCCCTTTTTAGGAATGCACTGCTTACCTCCTAAGCATGAGGAAGGGGCTAGAAAAGGTGCCCTAAACATTGCCTGTCCCCCATGACCCTGACCAGTCTCCCGCGACTGGCGGGGATCCCACTAATGCGGGAAAAACAAATCAAACACAAACCTCAAGAAAAAACAAATCCAAACACAAGAACTCACAATCGGCGCAGGGAACGTCCGCACTCTACTTGACCGCGCTGAAACAGATCGTCCTGAACGGCGTACTGCCCTTGTGGCAAGAGAACTAGCCAGATACAATATAGATATTGCTGAACTCGTTTAGCTGAAGAAGGACAGTTAACAAAAGTCGGCGCAGGCTACACGTTCTTCTGGATCGGCAAAAATAGCGAGGAAAGACGTGAAGCTGGTTTTGGCTTCGCGGCGAAATTCAAATTAGTCAACAAGTTAGCAGGTCTACCAAAAGGCATAAATGAACGCTAAATGACATTACGCCTACCCCTGACCTCAAGGCGACACGCAACTCTAATAAGTGCCTACGCCACAACTATGTCCAACCAGGACAACATTAAGGAAAACTTCTACTCGGATCTGAACTCTGCAATAATCAAAACGCCCAAAACAGACAAACTCATAATACTGGGCGACTTCAATGCCAGAGTAGGCTCTGACTGGAAAACTTGGAGTAATGTTCTGGGCAGACACGAATCAGTCACTGCAATAGCAATGGTGCATTGCTACTTGAAATGTGCTCAGCCCACAAGCTAACAATAACAAATACGCTTTTCCAGCTACCTCACAGAAAAAAGACATCATGGATGCATCCCAGGTCCAAGCATTGGCATCAAATAGATTTAATCATTGTCAGACAGTCTGACAGACAAGACGTCAAATTCACCAAAGCATTATGCGGAACTGATTGTTGGACTGATCATCGCTTAATCTTATCCAAGCTTAAAATATGCATAAAACCACCTAGGCGGCCCCAAGAATGCAAGCATGCAAAGCGCTTAGATATTGGTAGTCTCACAAACCCAGAAATCAAACAAGAGCTCATCAACAAACTAGACAGTGAATTAAAAACCCTGCACATGACCAATGATGTGGAAAACAGCTGGAATAACTTAAGGGACTCAGTATACTCTCTGGCTAGCAGCGCCCTCGGTCAGCCAAAACGCAAGCACCAAGATTGGTTTGACGAAAACAATGTGCAAATTGAACAGATGCGAACACACAAGCAACATTGCTTTAAGGCCTTTCTTTGTAATCCAGATTGCCCGCAAATCAAAGAGCGCTACACTATTGCCAAAAGAGAGGTCCAGCGAAACCTGAGACACATGAAGGAGTCGTGGTACAACAAAAAAGCAGAAGAAATTCAGTCCTATGCTGACAGTAAAAATGCAAAAATGTTTTTCAATTCAATAAAAGCTCTTTATGGCCCTCAGCAAACTGGCTCAGCCCCCATACGCAGTGCTGATGGAAACAAACTCCTAACAGACAAGGAGGACATACTTGTTCGATGGGCTGAACATTTCAGCACAGTCCTTAACTGTCCGTCAAGCATTAGTGCTGAAGCAATTGCACGCCTGGAAAAAATCCCAATAAACCACTCACTTGCTGACCCTCCCCGGCTAAATGAAGCAATGGCAGCAATATGTAATCTCTCAATGGGTAAGGCACTGGGGCCAGACTCCATCTCTGCTGAAATTTACTCACTTGGCAGCTCAGAGTTTACTATCAAACTAACAGAAATCTACCAGATAATGTGGGAACAAAAGACTCTACCACAAGAGTTCAAAGACGCCTCCATTATTCACCTCTATAAAAGAAAGGGTAATAGGCAAGCATGCGATAATCATCGTGGCATATCCCTCCTATGCATTGCTGTTAAGATTATGGCTAGGATGCTTTTGAACAGACTAAAACATCACTTAGAAACTGGCCTAGTTCCGGAAAGTCAATGCGGCTTCAGGCAGGGCAGAGGTATGGCTGACATGATCTTTGCAGTTCGCCTACTCCAAGAGAAATGTAGAGGACAAAACTCAAATCTCTATACTGCTTTCATAGACCTGACTAAAGATTTTGACAATGTCAGTCGTGAAGGCCTTTGACAAATCATGTCAAAATTCGGCTGCCCTGACCAATTCATAACAATGGTGCGCCAATTCCATGATAACATGCAGGCAAGAGTTCAAGACAACGGAGACCACTCCAAGCCTTTTCCTGTCTCAAATGGCGTGAAGCAGGGCTGTGTGCTGGCTCCAACACTTTTCAGCTTAATGTTCACCGCCATGCTGAAAGATGCCTTTTGCAGAGAAAGCTTTGGAGTTGACATACGGTTTCGCACCGATGCAAGCTTATTTAATGCCCATAGACTCAAGGCAAGGACCAAGGTAAACTTCGACTGCATCAATGACCTGCTATTTGCAGATGACTGTGCCCTAAATGCTCCAAACGAAGAAGACCTTCAAAAGAGTCTGTCCCTCTTCGCTAATGCCTGCACACATTTTGGACTCACCATTAATGTTAAAAAGACAGATGTATTGCAGCAACCTCCCCCAAATAAAGCTGTCACAGAACCTGACATTCTCACAGATGGCCAGAAACTAGCAAATGTCAAAAAATGTGTCTATCTGGGAAGCACCATATCAGCAAGCGCCAACCTAGATGATGAGGTTGACTTCCGTATTGCTCGTGCCAGTGCTGCTTTTGGCAGACGTCAAGAACAAGTGTTGCAACGGAGAGGACTTAGTTTAACCACAAAACTGAAAGTCTACAGTGCTGTAGTTCTCCCGTCACTCCTATATGCATCAGAGTCATGGTTCCTATACTCCCGCCACACCAAAAAGCTAAACTCCTTCCATCTACGCTATCTAAGGAGTATCCATAAGGTGCGTTGGTCTGACCACATACCAGACACAGAAATTCTAAAGCTGTCCAACATGCACAGTATTAATGCGACAGTAAAAAGGTCCCAACTACGATGGGCGGGACATGTAGTCCACATGCCAGAAAATCGCCTTCCCAAGCGAATTCTGTATGGAGAGTTATGTACAGGAAAGCGCTCCCAAGGCGGCCAATATAAGCGCTACAAAGACACCCTCAAGAGCTCCCTCAAGGAAGACGGTACCGACATTCATGGCTGGGAAGCACTAGCTCTAGATCGCTCCGCATGGCGAGAAGTAGTGAGTCTCGGAGTCTCAAGTTTTGAAGAAAGTAGAGTGGCCAGTGCGATAGAGCGCAGAACCAACAGAAAGCAGAGAGAAAAAGCAGGCCTATCTGCATCTGACAAAACTCACCCATGCCACATTTGCGGCCGGCTTTTCAAAGCGAGGATTGGACTTTACAGCCATATTCGAGTCCATAGGAAATGAGAAATGTGCTCATCTTCGAACACGAAGGAGGAGCTATATATCTGTGTTAAATAAAATCATGTCTGTTATGCTAGAGTCTGTTCGTAAATCTACGTGTTGTGGTCTTAGAACTCAGTAAATTTGCAGGCGCATACGCATCAACAAATTGTGCGTGTGTATAAAGACATTTAATCAATAAAACAAGAACATTTTAATAGTACCAGAAGAGGTATTTGCATCACTCAAGGAGCAAACGTATTCAGTAATAAAATAATAATGTCCTTTAAATTTAGTTGTAATGATATTTTAACTTCCAATTATAACAAGTTTAGGTTGAAAATATTTATGTTTTAAAAAAAATGACACTACCTCCGAATACCAAGACTTCACAAAGAGTAAGTATTGGAAAATGATGCTTTGTATCATTCTTGGTGAGTAAGATTCGTACACTCTTGACAGGTTTTTGCTGTACTGTGTTGAACCTATAAACAAGTGAAGCTTCAGGATTATCGTAGGTCCAAATGCTGTTGTTGTCAGAGTCCAACAATAGCAGTCTAAAAGCTTCAAGTCTTTCTGTACAGCAGTCAACTGAGAAACAATAAAAATAATATCCTGTAATTGTTTTGACAATAGGGTTTGTTGCTGAACATATATGTGTCAGACGCGAATAGCCCAATTTTTCTGTAAAGGAAATTACAAAAGTCATTTCTTCTATATAAAATTCAACCACAGACCTATATATGCTACAATAAATTTACGTTTTTGATTTCGAGTTTCGATTTATTTAGTGGTTACTGTTTTACTATTGCATACCAAGTATTAGAGTTTAGAAAAACCCAGTTTCTTTTCTTGTGCAATACTACATATCATTTCTCTGTTAGTATGTCCTATATTTAGATCTATAATCTAATTCTAGTCTAGATCCATATATAAAACTATAATAGATCTAGTAATAGATTAGATTCAATCCTATGCTATTCCTATAGTCATTTTTTATTAGAATAAAGTATAGATATTAATAAAGGCTAAAGTTGATTAATTATTAGATTATTATATATAGACATAGGACATAGATCTAATAATTTAGGCTACCGTAATACATTTACCATAAAGCCATAATCTATACTTAAATTAATGTACTTAACTAGATCTATAGATCTATCTATAATTTAGTTAATCTAGAGCTATACAATATTCATTATAATACTTCTACTTATTTAATAAGTTAGTACTTAGACTTAGATCTATTATAGTTTATAATAGATTTACTTTTCAATGCCTAGACCTAATAAAAAAATTGCTAATGATTTCTAATGACTTTTTTTTATAGTAATAGGCCTATTAGATCTAGGTCTAGACTTAACTTAAATCTAGTCTAAAATAATGACTGTCTAAGACTCCAGATGATTGAGACTTTCACATACAGATGTTATTAGTAATACGGTTAATAATGTCGGCTGAATGTCGGCGGGCAAAAACCAAGGTTAGGAGGATATTTATTAGGGAACTATTGTATGCTGATGATGCAGCATTGTAGCTGACTCTGATATTCAGCTCCAGACCCTGGTTTACAAACTATCTGCTGCTTACCAGAAGTTCGGCAACCTGCAACCGCAGCTGTGTATCAAGGATTGGCCTCTTTAGCCACACAAGAAGTTGCAAAGGGAAAACATCGTCTCACGAGACGTAAAATGCCAGAGAGAGAATGTCGGTTGAAAGTAAACTGTATTCATATATAATTTTTTTTTTATTTGTACTGTACTAAAAAAAATAGGTGCCGGTACTCATGATAGATTGCCTAACTTTCAACTACTAATAAATTAACAATTAACGTTGAAATACAATAAAAGTAATATATTTTCCCGACATTGAAAAAAGGTGCCGGTACAAGTACCGGTGCGTACCATCACAAAAATATATGTATAACTTAATCTTCTTTCATTTACATTTTTTTGTGGGGTTATTGCTACTTAATACATTGATTTATATAGGGCCTAAGTATACAAGCAGGATCTCAAGCATTGGGTACATTTATTTTTTAAATACAAAGTTTTATGGAAGAGGCAATCATGGGCGCCCGCAGGGATGTGCCTCTGAATTCTGAGTAGTAACGTTTTAGCCATTAAAAAATATTAATGAAATACTTCTTCCAGGTGTGTTTTTTTATTACGTAGATGTAGATTTAATCAGAATCCAGGCTACGCAGTATACTAGAGAAAGCCGAGAAGATCGAAAAAAGCTGAGAAACCATAAAAAAAACTAGCAATAGACTGGCCGGGATTCTAGCTTTTGCTGTCTTTGTTTACGTGACTGAGCCAACCTCTAAATTTGCAAAATAAAATAACCTATCAAAATTGCATCTTCAACCAATCAGAAAATCTCTATTAGACAAATGATGCAGAGTTGGAAAAGCCTGGCTAAAATACCCCAGCTAACTAGGTCTTTCGGTTGACCTTGACCGGAGCTAGATTAAAATAATAATTACATGAAATGAAATTTAAAAAAATAGACAAACCAAAATGTCTGACGATTGGAACGTGACAGGGGGGTGCAAGTGCACCACAATGTACTTCCTTGCGGACGCCAATGCATTCTTGATTCAAGAGTTAAATAAATTAATATTCAGAAACAGTTTGCGCATCGTCTTCTAATTCTAAATCTAAAGGCTTATCATTGGATCATTGTTAGTTCCCGAACAAGTAATGCTTCTACTGAAGTACAGTTGTAAAGACATGCTATTATTTTAACTAGAATAGGCAAATCTGTAATTCATGTCCGACCATGTATGATTTATTATAGGATTACAATTCTTTGCACATTTGTCTATATTTGCACATAGATTTAGTTATTATAAATGCCACAAGGTCGACTTTGACAGGCATTCGTATGGTGATTTAACAGAAGGCAGGAGATCCGCTGGTCTTCCACTGCTAAGGTACACTGGTGTATGCAAACGCGACATAAAGCTCTTCAAAGTCGGCACTAACAGCTGGGAAAAAGTGGCACTAGATAGATCCACAAGAAAAGTAACCTTTAAAAGAAAGTCCTGGATTGCAGATGCCAAGCACAATAGAAGCAGAAATAATGGTGAAAGTACAAAGGATTGGCCTCTTTACTCACACAAGAAGTTACAAGGAATAAAATCATTTAAAGTTTAAAATCACTAAAAAATTATTTTTTTTTTCATGAAATTGTGTATCGAAAAATGCCGGGTACTTGAAATAAGCTAGTACTAAAAACAAACAACACAGATCTTGGGTAAAATACTCATCTAATAAAGTACTGTAAATGTGCACTTTCCCGCGCTATTTTTTGAAAAAAGCCACTTCCGGCCCAATAGTTTGAAAAAAGATACGAAACGGACTAGAGCAACAAAGCCTATTAAAATTTATTGTAAGAGATTTTAGCGAGTAGTCGCATAAATTTTCTGTTTAAACCCTCCTTCACCTTTTATCAACTGGTCCAGTCAAGTGATAGAATCATAGTGCATAGAGAAAGCTAAAAGCATGAAATTTCGCTAAACAAAAACAATAGATTAAAGTATTTCTAATCGCAGATTTATTAATATTATGTTCGATCTATTACTAATTTTAATTACAGTGCTGATCAAAAGTAATTAATATAATTATACTTAAGGTAACCTTTGTTTTTAACAATTTTAATTTTTTCTTGTTTTTATATATTCTATGAAAAAAAATCATTAAATATGTCTAGTAAATAAATGAATTGGTTGACTTTTTCTTTTATTTATGTGTTGTCATTAAACATGAGCTTGTATGTAAAATTTGAAGACTATTAAAAGCGTAGAAGTGGTCGAACATACAACATACAAGAGCAAGTTCATTCAAGCATAATCAAACATCTCTACCTCTGTTAAATATCGTTATCCTGTTGACCACTTTCGAGTTGTCCAGCATTAGTGTCCAGCTAGCTGGATACACGCTTAATGTTGAGTTATCAGTAGTATGAGAACAGGAATTGTTTCGAAAGTCTGAGTTGGTATCACCATCAACAGCTAAAGAAGCAGAATAAAGTCCCATTGTTTCTGTCTGCTCTGCCGATTGCTTTATAGCAACATTGCGATCTAAAACCAAAAGAACGAGAAAACGGAATGTTTTAATTTTTCTTTTTATCGTTTAGTAAAATAGAAATGAAGATATATCAAGTTTTAGTTGATAATTTAGGTATTAAATAAGAAATATATTGGTAAGCTCCTGGTGATTGAGATTTGAATGTCGTTACACGTTTAAAGCCGCTGCAAGATTGCGAGAGCCTGAAAAGGCAGGGTAACATGGAATATCCCAGCACACATCGGCTTTGCGTGGCGATTCCGTGGAATGGTCTACCCGGTCTTTTTTTTTTGTTTATTTAGTAACGTCTGTAATATATAAGTTAAGATAAGATAAGACGGGAAGCAGAGCTAATCTCTTATCCACGGAATCAAAGCATTTCTTTGGCCATAGAGTTATAAATTGGAAAAATCTCGGCTCTTAATGAGCCTTCAGTGAGAGTAATATGGATTGTGTGTGTGTGTGCATACTTATGATTATTTCAGATATGGAAGGTAATGTGTATTATCTAATTAGATCCTTGGGGAGTAGTGTTACCACTAGTAAGCGACTACTGAGTATATTCCAGTTAATATTATAAATAGAGAAGAGAAAGATCAAAAGTACCACCTTGAAACGAAAGACCCAGCGACAGAAATACTTCTATTTTCTAGAATAAAAAGTATTCTGTTAGAGTCATCATTATTATTATAAAAAGCGTGGTCTTGAGGCTAGGTACACTTAAAATTGACATGGCTTCACGGCTACCTATGAAAAGAAAACTCAACACCCGAGCAGAATTATGTTTAGTGAGCGCCGCAGCAAGAAGGGAGCGGGGAGAACAAGTAATCTTTCTATTTATGCATACTCTATTTTACTACATTTTACTACATTTATGTGTATTATTTAAACACGTCAATACATGGTGTCATTTATATAGTTGCACGTTTTTTCTGTAGCTTTGTTTTGCTTTTGCCCCTTCATATTGCATTTTGTTTCCTAAGCATGGGCACAACTTCACATATATTTCGTGGAGTCAAACAGTTCTTTCAATAAAGTCTAAATTCCTGCATTAAAAAAACTGTTAAATTCTATCAGTAGCATATTTCTAGAAAAATGTCACCGACGAAACTGTTGCTAGATGGCTGTCAGCTATGTTTTTGAACATTGGGATAACCCTGTCCGCTGTTCTTACGGAAGCACAGTCATGCACTCTGCTCGACAATACGCTGCCTATAATTCAGCAAATAGCGGCGCATGCTACGCCGAGGGTCGATAATATACAAAGTAAACAAGTAAGCCTATTACCACCGCTGATGTATAATGAACAGAGTCCATTAAGACTAGATCCTCTAACAGTGAGTCGTGTTACAGTGTCGTTAATTTCACATCTGTAGTCCGCTGTAGTTGAATCCATTACAGCTATTAGCTGATTTATACAGTAGTACGTAGAGTGTGAATTTGTAAATGTAAAATTCAATTGCAGAATTGCTGTGGAAAAAGTTTCAAATACAAATAATGAATAACATTTTATGTTTAAACTTATCATATATTATGTTTGTATGTTAACTACCATGTCGTTTAAAAAAAACATGCAAAATATTAAAAACTCTTCTTTAAATAAAAAAAAATCATATTTAAATAGGAAGAACTCCGTACTTAAAACTGCACAGTCACAAAATGTAGACGTTTTTTTCCCTTATTCAATATGAAATAGAATAATTAATCACCAATAACTAATTTTTGTGGATTGTTTCATGTTTTTCTTTGTTACAATAAATAATTGTTTAAAGTATCAACATGATCGGAGAATGCGTAAGGTGCAATTCAAAAATTATTTAATGGGAATGAACCCAACGTATTTAGCCATCCTTGTGCATACTGAAGTGTTAGTTTCCCTTGGGGCTATTAAACAAAATAATTAACAATGTAATAAACCTCGTCGTGGCACAGATGGGGGTAAATGTATGTGTGTTGTCAGCCGACGCTAATCGCCCCAGGCCAGCGCTGGACGAGTGGTCAAGCGTGACGAGTTACGATGATCAGCCGAGACAAGTGTCAACATGACGGTTCGGGAAGGATCGGCGTCGTGAACAGAGTTCAGGAGCGTCACGAGAGTTGCGGTTATCAAACCACCTAGAAACGACGAGCGGTGCTCTGTCCGGTTCGAGAAGGCCATCAGGGACCCTATATAAAGAGCGGAGCTGTCGCAGTCAAGACAGCTCAGAAAAAGGGCTCAGAACACAGTTCAATACAGTCAACTACTCTTCAGTGAGGTTCAAAGTGGCTGTTATTTATTGACATTAAACTATTACGTTACTTTGAATCCCTGAGTTCTTTAAGTTGGTGGTGTGTGGAGCAGTTTGCAGAGAGCATAGATAGTGAGATTCGTAATTTTTCGTAATTTGTAATTGTCTATATGGTTCATTAAAAAAAGTTCATTATTATTTAAAAAATCATGATGCCTTATCTATGTCAATGAATACGTGTGCAAAATTTCAGCTTGATCCAAGAATGGGTATGGGAGAAATATCGTCTGCACACTTTTTTTATTATCAGTCACAGACAGACAGTGCTGATATAAGCTTTGTAAAAATAATGAAAACATACTATTTTTTAAACCACTAATATTTACTTTGTATATTTGACACGGTCCAACAGTTAGCTATCTAGATGTCCAATTTTATACGAGTTGATAATATCAGCTCCAGTCTGCTAGGCTTTTTATCAGACAATAGAAGGTCTTGATTTGCTAGTTTTCGCATGTACGGATGTACCTTCAAAATGGAAGACTATTATCATCCTAGCCTATACACGCACACAGGAAGACGGGGGAGTGTAGTGGGAAAATATATCGAATGAACAGTCTATAGTTTATACGCTCATGTGCAAATTTAAAAACTAATTTATTATAATTACATGTATTCTTAGCTTGTATTCTTAACCACGTGAAAGGATAAGGTTTATCCCATTGAACTGTAATAGAGTTGAGAATCGGATCTTCATTGCATGTCGCTACGTCCCGATCAGTCAACCATGACGTAGAGCTGGGTCCAGCAGACGTCGAGATTTGTGCGCCATCAACAGTCGTCAGGTCCTCTGAGAAATATATAATTAAAATGAACAAGCAAAAAAAATATCTTTAAAATTAAAATAAAGCTTATCTATATGGGAAGAAATCAGCCTTTAAAACTATATCTGTAGACAATGTACAATCTATTTCCCTTATTCGATATCAGTCAAAATATTCAATTATCAATCATTTATATATTAATTGAGTATTTTAGTTTATTTATTCATGTTTTGTCATGTATAATAAATTATTGTTTAAAGTTTCAA
>JADKLZ010000130.1:3136318-3153380 GCA_021533235.1 Biomphalaria straminea | reverse complement strand
ATATATAGCTATATATATATATATATATATATATATATATATATATATATATATATATATATATATGTGAATACTGAAGTACTGGCCCTTGTTAATATAACAAAAATAATAAATTTCCATTAATTTATTGTCTGATTCTTACTTTTAAAAAATTGACTCATGTCTTGTCTAGGCCAAAAAATAATTTTGCGAAGTTTCAACCAAATCCAAGAATGGGTGTACAAACTTTTTAGTATTTACCAGACAGACAGACAGATTTGATATTACCATTTTAATACTTAATAATTGATAGATGGAACCAATATTTTAAAATTATTAAGAAATGATAAAATACGATACTATTCTATACTGTTTGATTTGAAAGGATTTATTTGACATAGTGCACTTCAATATGTGCCCATGTACCTTACGACCACGTTTTTAGGGAAAATTGTCTATTGGCGTTTACTGAGACATGGTTAGAGGAGGATGACAACGAAAAGATGATTGCTACTGATGGTTTCTATTGTATTAGATTTGACAGAACGGCTGAGTCTAAGAAGAAGAAAGGCGGTGGGCTGTTTGTGTACATCAAAATCAAGTATTTGTGTACACCAAAATCAAGTACTTTAACAACTACACTGTTAAAAAGAAAATGTGCTGTCCTGATCTAGAACTACTGGCGCTCTCATTGAGACCCTTTTATTTGCCCCGAGACTTTGGTGTTATTTACATTATCCTGGTTTATGTTCCGCCTACAGCCAAGACGGAAGTCGCAGCTGCAATCATCGCTGATATAGTGCATGAGTTTCAGACAAAGTCACCGGACGCAACAGTAGTTATACTGGGTAATTTTAATAAATGCGCCTTGAAGTTAACCTACCGACATTCTATCAACACATCTCATGTCCAACAAGAGAGAACAGAACTCTGGACTTATGTTACTGTAACATCAATGGAACATTCACATTTCGTGAAAAGCCACGTCTGGTGTGAAAGTACATTTAGTTTTTTTCTTAGTTATAATGTTTTGTTTGGTATAATGCACAAATTGTAAGACAAATTTCCTTACAGAGAATAAAGATTATTTTTATTAGATATGATACGATGTAATATGACATGAAAACAGATTGATATATCAAACACTTATACAATATATTTACCGTACTGACATTCTCTACCAAACCAACCAGTGTTGCATTCTCCTGCACATTGACCATCACTGCCACATTTTTTATCACTCTTACAGTGGCACTGGTACTGACATTTGGAGCCAAACCAGCTGTCAGGACATTGAGCCGCTAATTAAATAAATTGAAAAGAAGAAGATTAATGTATAGAAGTAAATAACGTTGTTAATAAACAAAAAATGTGATCCATAGTGTTGCCTCTGTGTATATAAAATTGTTGCAACCCTACTCCCGTGCCGACACTAACGGTGCGCACTAGCTCATCATTCAACTCTAAGAATAGACGATATATTACAGAGGAGGGTCAGCTTTAGATTCGGCTCAAGTGATCTACAAGTTATTGGAGTCTGAGCTGTCCGGGACTAAGAATTGTCCTCTGTGCTACCTGTGAACTGTATTGAGGGCCTGGAGCAACATTGGGAAGTGTGTCGGTGGTCTGTACTAATGTTTATGTAAAAAAGGAGTTGTAGAACTTAAGACTAGTCTCCCTGTGCCTTAATAGCTTTAGCCCATGCTCGCCTTTTTTTTAAATAAATGCATTTAAATAACAATTACGGTGCATACACCCCTATCTCTCCCCTCCACTCGATCCTTCCCTATTGATCGAGACAAGTGATAGGATCAAAGCGTATGGAGAAAGCTAAAAGCATGAAATTTTCCTTATACAAAGAATAGTTAAGAAATATTTGTAACTGCACAGATTTATTATTGTTAGTCTAGATGTACTACAAATGTAATTATGTGGCTGACCCACACTTGTTGATTCAACTACGCTTAATATAAGTATTTTTAAAAAGTATATTTTAAATATTTCCCTGTCTGGTCAATTAGCTAGTAATGTTGTTTTTTTTTTCTTTCTAAAATATCAAATATGAAACGTCACAGTACTTTTCGAGAATAGTGTCCATCTAAGATCCACCAAATAATTTGCAGGCTAAAGATAAGTATTTCTATCAATAGAGTGTACAGTTGGCTTTTGCAGAAAAAGCATCGTAGTATATGCGTACAGGTTTTAGGAATCAGATTTATTACCCCTTATGTCTGAACAGGGGCGTAGCTAGGGGTTCGGGGGCCCGGGGGGATCGACCTCTTTGGGGGCCCCTTGCATTTTCACATTCGACATATGACATAATGACATAATGTACGCAAAAAATATATATAAGCCCAAGATCAAATTGGTTCAGTATATAAGTAAACTTAACCAAAAAAAAAATTATTAAGACTCTTTTAATGATTAATGCCGTTGTTTATTAGCTAAATAATGCACTAGTGACAAATCTCAATTCATATCGCTTCACTTCGTGCATTATATACATCTATACTTTGGAGTAGTTATGACTTCAGTGACATTAAAGCCATGATAAGCTTTCTTGCGTCATTGTGCTCCGGTGATAGTTTTTGATGAACTTGAGCTTTGAGAATCACGCAATAGAAGTGGCCTGAGTTAGCTGTATTCGGAGGAGGTTGCAAGGTTTGAGCACACGTAATTACCATATGAAGCCTGTTTCCGCTATATGTCCATTGTGGATTGTATTACTGGTTTGTTGATGAAAACTGCTTGTACATCAATGACATCATTGAACAAGCGATTTGCCTTTCATTTCATCATAAAACAGAAAAAAATAACAGTTTGTCATAAGCGTGTCATCATCCAACAGGTGTCTTGGTTCAAGAAGAAACCCAAAGGTATCCATTGTTTTCTAGCCTTTTTAATCTTTCCTTCACCCCCCAAATGAAATCTGTCCAGCACTTCTGTCACAAAACTTGTGAATTGCAGTTCTATTGACAGTCCTACATTAGAACTCCACTTCCTATAAAGTCTTTTCTTTCTACTGGTTATTTTGATTACAGGGAATCCATAGTATTTACTACCTTCTTTTGCTTTTTCTTTGGATTGGGTGATCAGCTTCATCCGTTTCTCATCATTTTGAAGTAAGCTTGAATGGGTTTCAATATATTTATTGTTTATGTTTTGTGCGAAATCAAAAGAATCCGGTACATATTTCAATAGGAAGGATCTATATTTATTGCTATGCTCGAGTATAGAAATTCTCCGATTGGAATCACATCTGCTGATGAGTAGAAGACTCAGTGACATCATTCCAACTGATCCCAAACTATACAAACCTTCGGTAACCGAAAATGCAGAGACATTACTCAACGAACGACAGATGAAAAGCAAAGTGAAATACAATGCAAAATCAAGACTACCCAAAGATTACTCTGTCGGAGAGAAAGCGAGAGTCCATCTAGGACAAACATGACAGAAAGCAGTTGTCATAAAAAAAAAATACTCACCCAGATATTACATCATAAACAAACAGAAGAAATCAACGCTTTTTGAACAAGAGTTTTGATGAAGATATCTTTGGTTACCATGATACCGACGAAGGCAACGAACAGTAAACTGTTAGAACAAACGAAACAGAGAGTTATAGACCAACGTCTAGAGAACCCTTTGTGCCAATCAAGACAACCAGAAGTGGTCGAATTATTAAAGTTTCTAGTAGATATCAGTCTTAAGAACCTTTAAAGGAAGGATGTGATAATAACTTCAAAAGGAAGATTTCTGGGGTTAATTTTGAAAAAAAAAAGTTGAACAATTCATGTACAGTTCCAAAAAAGGTGACAATTGTTTGATCTATCTCAGCAGAATGAAAAGCTGCCAGGTTGAGAAAGTGATTATCACAGTTAAAAAATATTGCTTTTGGATTTATACCTAACAGACGTATCCGCAGGCCAGACAGTCGACCACTCATTGTGGCTGCGTTATCATAGGTTTAACCAATGCTTCACGCTGTTATGTAGCCCCACCCTGGTCAACCCGAATAATGGACAATTCTAGCATTATTAGGAATAACTATTGGATCTGTTATACTGGAATTCGCTGTATATCATAAAGTCTTATTCCTGGCTAGTAGCGGCCTTAGAGGGTGGCAAGTGGGGCCCCCTCGATCGGAGATTTTATTGTCACAAACTTGATCACCACACATTTTTCTAATAAAATCCGATTGGATGTCGATGTTAATATACGAAATAAAATATTTGGATTGGTTGCTTATTGTGTTTTTGTCTCAATAGGCTATGGTCATAGGAGTAATTTTTAAACTTATTTTTTTTAAGTTGAAATAATTTTCTTTATGCAGAACAATTACAATATAGTATATTTAGGACTTAGCGCGGCCAATAGAAAGGCAACAATGGCTAAGCAATGTTCTATGTTTTGTAACAAAAATATGGAAGGCCCACAGAGTTATGGCGGACAAACTGTCTTGTTATTGTTACAACGTTAGAGACGGATAAGCCGGTTAGCGTGATGTGGTACGGTATATATAGTTTTTCTTTACAGGGCCCCGCACATGACACACGCACAGGACCCCGCGCACTGCTAATTATGCCCCTGTTCGTGGCAACAAAGAGAGTAATATTTTTAGTTTTTGCTGCAAGTACGTTTGATCTCTTTTGAAAGTAAAATAAATCAACAAATCAATTAAAGATTTGCATTTTAAAATTTAAAACTAACTTTAACTTTTCCCTTTTTGGAAAAATATTTTAAAACATACAGATACTTGACACTATTTGTCAATCAAATATATTAATTTATGTATGTACAAACAAATTTCGGACACCCGTTTGGGGGACCCATAAGTAGGGGCCCGGGGGGATTTTAAAAAGCTCCCTCCCTCTGTATCCTACGCTACGCAACTGTGTTTGAATCAACATTGTTAGTATTTCAGAAGTCTCCCTCTTAAGTAATTGATTTATTATTGTCCCCTTCGTTCTCATATGTGTTTTAAATTACATCTAGTCGTCAACGTCCTCTGCACGATCAGTATAAATGCGTTTTACAGTCTAGTAGACTTATGTCTTACCAAGATACTTCCAATGCGTCCATAAAATAAAACACACAACAACTTTTGTTAAGAATTCCATCTAGTCTATAAGTATACTTGCGTAGAATTTAATCCAATGCCATAGCTAAAGAATTCCGCAGCACACATGCTCCTAGTTTAATAACATCTGATCACAGCAGACATAGACACATCATGTAGTGCAAAAGCTTAAGTCAAATATGCCAAGACATTATGAATAACATTACATACACTTTAATGTTGATATAATAGTAAGCTAAAATAGGAATCTTTTGCAATGTAGCGTATGTCAAAAATACTATGGCCCATTTTCTGGTAATTTGAGAAAAGGTACATTGTACTGAAAAGAAGCGCATTTTATTCAAACTAGGAAGTATAAAATTTCTTTAAGGAGGGATATTTACCAGAACTCAAAAAAGAAAACATTTTTGTAATGATGAAAATGAACGACAAAGTAAAAATTAACAATCCTAAGTGTAAATGAAGTTTAGAATAGAAATTAGCATATTTATAAAAATTAAAAAAGAAAATGTGGAACGACCGGAATTGGAACTCACGGCTCAAGCGTTCTCAAGCCAACACGCTAACCACTCTGCTAGTCTGTGAACATAGAAGATTGTATTGTTTCTATAGTCTCGTTCTATGTGTCATGTTGTGTATACTAAGACTCTAGAGGACTAATTCAACTTCAGTCAAGTACAAAATATTTCCTTTGTTTGAAATTCAAAAAAAAAAACAACTAATTATTTACCAATAATAAATTAACCATTATTTTTCTTTTATTGATTATTCTGTTGTTAGGTAAAAGAAATATTTTTTTTCGAAATTTAAGCAGGGTCAGAGATTGGATATGGAAGAAAAAAAGTGTATCAACTATTGACCAGACGGACAGACAGACAGAAAGACAGAGTCAGTTAAGATTAACTGTTTGAACTTGACTCCTAAAATCCGTCTTAGATATCTTTGTTGAGCCAAATTGAGTCTCAAATGTGGTGAATGACTTTCATGCCTCGCATGAATATGTTAGCGAAATTTGACCTCATCCGAGACAATGACTCCGAGGTATTTGAAGCTGCTAACGCTATTCAGCTTTTCACCTCGTATGCTGATACCTCCTTTAAAGCCCTGTTGGCTATTAGTCATATTTTTTTTTTCAGCATGTATGCCATCTACGAAGCGCGAGTAAGTAATTATTCTTCCTCCAATGCCTACATTGCCTTAAAATCTCTCGAGAGGATCTTCCATTATCATTTCAAGGAAGATATTGAAGAATGTTGGTGAAAGTAGGCAGCCTTGTCTTACTCCAACTGTGGTTTTGAACCACATTGATAGATAGATAGATGAATTTTAACATGTATATCAAGCAATTTCTAAAAATTGTACAGAACTAGCTTAGAGCTAAACGAAAGCTGTAAGATATAACACATTTTTTAAACAAAAAATCAACAGTTAGTAAGAAAAAAAAATCAAAAATACAGGGACATTTCCATACGTTTTAATACAAAAATACAATTTTGTGTACATTTGTACAAAACAACACTTCCATTCCCAATGATATAATCTGTATGTCAGCTAATACTACAATGACAGGAAATATTGACAAAAAATCGCAGTTTAATATTGTTATGACTTGTACAACAATTAGTTTGACAAAAGCCAGTCGCTAAAGGAAACACACACACACACATAGAAATCAAACATTTTATGTGTCATGATAAATGTCACTCTTCAAGGTACAATGGAGATCGCACGAAGAAACGGTCGTCCACAGAACAGCTGGCTTAAAAATAGGTTAAAATGAACGCATGTATCCTTATGTTCTGCTAAAATCATCTGCTACATTGGAAGGGGGGAGGGATTTGGTTTCGCAAAACTGTTACAGCATTCCAATGAGATGATCTAGAAGATGACGATGTCGATGATGATGTTGATAAACAATATAACAATAAGGTTTATTATAGGGTGATCGGCGGCTGAGTGGTTAAGCGAATAGCTTCCGAACCTGGGGTAAAGAATGTGACTTTGAATTTCGGGATTTTTAGAGCGTTTTTGAATCCACACAACTCTTATGGGCACCAAACTTAAGCTAAGGAAAGTAAAGGCTTTAGTTGTCCTGGGCATATAACACCATGCACGCCAACTAATGACCAAATAAACTCACGATTGTAGCATCATCTAGCCAATAGATTGAAATGTCTTAAAGGGGAACTATTCTATTTTTTGAAAGTTTCCGATAATTTCTTTACAATACATACGTAAAATGCCACAGACAGACAAATTAATTTAACAACAATATACCATAATGTTACAACTCCAGTTGGGGAATGAATGTGTGTACGTGTGAGACCCACTGACACGCACAGACGAAGGCGGGTCACAGGTCAACGGCTGTCCCTAGTGTGACCTGTGCTGGCGCAAGTGACCCCGAAAGCTTGGACTAGAGCGGTGTGTTAGAGACAGATAGAGGGCAGTCGAGATAGAAAACAGAGAGGACTGGTGTTAGAACAATCTTTGAAAATGTAGCTTATACTATCTAGAGAGACTTCTGTTACTTAGACAGTTCCATTGTGTTTAAGCATTTGTAGTTAGTGGAGCCAATTGTGTTTATTGGCTGTGGTGTTGTATTTGTTATTAAACCGCCACTGTGTTTTTGAAGCTCTTGTTGTTAAAATCTTGAGTTAGATGTGTTGTGTTTATGTTAAGCAGTGTTTGCAGAAGGCCTGAGAAGTGAAGTTCGTTACAATATTAAATAATTATTTTTAATAATGTCTTTTCTATGCTATGATTGCATGAAAGAACAAATAATATTAAAACGCATTTTTAAAAATAAAACTTTCTTTTAAAAAATATTATAGTATTCTATCATTTTTTATTTTACATATTCTTGCAAATAATCATTATAGTAATGAGATCAATTGTAGAACAATAAATTTCTCCATTGAAAGTGAAACTTGATATTCCAACAGAATACTCAACACTATATATTCATGCATGGAAATAAACACTAATGTCGAGTGCGGATATTCCCGATAAAGTTTTGTTCCAAAACAAAAGAAAGAAATAAGACAAATGTAATTTAAAAAGAATAAAATTTTGAAAAAGAGTTAACTGTCAAATCAGAATTTGTAATGTTATGCCAGTTAGGTGGTTATTTTTCCCCTGCAGATTAGAATAAACTGTCGAATTTCTAGGGAAATCGTTAAAAGTTTTTTTTAAATATCCACCCAGTTTTACAGTCAGTTTCCGGTGTGAAGCCATTTAGAGTTTGCAAGCAGATAGGATAAGCAGATAAACAACAATCTGTCCATGAAATAAAACTGACATTGATATTTTTATATCTCAATTGTAGGTATAAGGACTTTCTATATGGTACGATGATATTATTCCTCTTTACATTTACTTATTACGTTGATTATTGTAACTTCCATATGGTGCTACTTCATTTTCATAAGGTGAATAGTTCATGGACGTAGAGCCTTGAGTCACTGAAGTCTTGTCTATGTCTGAAACAAAACGTGTCACATTTAACATTGTTGTGTCATGCTTGTATTTAATATAATGCAGCATCAAGTTGATATTTAATGATGATATCATTATGAGTAGATTAACAATATACCTTTTTGGTATAGCCCCTCGTGTGTTTTCGTGTGGGTTCGGTGGCTGAGTGGTTAAACGCTTGGTTTCCGAAGTCCTTTTTTCGTATCTCAGTGACCACTATCATTTTGATTTTCGGGATTTTAAGCCCCCCCCCCTGAGCCTAATTTTGGGAACTTTAAAGTCAAGTAAAGGCTCTTGGTCAGTGTACTGGCCAAATGTCTCGTTAATTGTTCGTCAAAGAAGTCTGTCCTAATCTTATATAATTGAATTTAGTTGGGGGAATGTTAAGTCGGTTAGTAGTTGTGCAGGCAACTTGACATCATGCTCGTTAACCATTGGCCAAAGAAACAGATGACCTTAACATCACCCACCCCATAGACCAGAAGGTCTGAAAGGGGAACTTCACTTTTACTCTTGTGTAGCCGTAAGGCGCTTGGCTACTGAACAGTGGTCCGGGATTCGAATCCTAGTGCAAACTGGGATTTTTTATTTCAGGATCTTCGGGCGCCTCTAAATCCACCCAACTCGGATAGGTACCTGACGTTAGTTGGGTAAGGGTAAGGGGGTTGGTCGTTCTGCTGGCCACATGACACCCTCGTTAACCGTAGGCCACATAATCAGATTAACTTTACTTCTTCTGCCCTGAAAGGATAACTTGTGTGGCTAATGAATAATGATATAAGGATGTGTTTGTTTCTATAGTGTACCTGAGAAACTGAATACTATTCGTACATTGAAATGGAATGATTATTTAATTATTTAAAAGCTTTGTATCTTATAACCTCGAGTACAAATAGTTAAGGACACATGTCAAAGACTAAAGGTCTTTTAAGATACGCTAGTCCTATATAATATTGACATGTGTATGTAATAAAATTACCTATTGGATCAACCGTTTCATAGTGTGGTTTATATTGTTTTTTTTCTTTCAAAGAGTCATACTGTTGAAGTTGTGTTCCTTGAGTATTAACTACGCGATCATTCACAGTGGCTGGAGGTTGTTTTCTCTTGATAAATATAAAGTAGATAGCTATGTCGACTAGAACAATACTGACCACACCAATGGCGATACCTATACCGATGCCGTGGCCTAGGCCTGGACAATTGCAGGGATCTGAAACTAGAGTATGTGGATTTTAATAATGATTAAAAAAAAATAAGAATAACATGTTTTAATATGTAATTCCTCAGATAATTCTGTTTGATTAGCTTGCCTAAATAACATCATATGGTCATTTAAAAATGTGTGGGCTATCATTTGAGTCACGTTTACTTTAAATGTGATCTCTAGAAAAACCTGAAAACTGTTGAAATCGTCACAAGAAGCGATGAGAATTAATTTTTAACGTATTTTGTCAATTATGTGTTAACATGGTTAATATATGTTACTCTACTAGACTTGCAGACGTAAAAATGTTTGTGGAAATTCGACTATTCGAATTAAAGAATGTCGAAAACAGTAGCGTTTGGCAATAACCAAATATACAGGAGAGTAATAAAAAATACAAAGGAACTCGACTCTTATGAATGATGTCAAAAAAAAAATATCTAATGAAGTAAAACGTCGAATGTGTTATGTATATATTTATCCGGAAACAAAAGCCGACCTCTCTCTTAATCAGCCAGGAGTATTATTTTAGCAATGTTTCATTTACTTTCATTTAATAATGTGTATATTGTTATTATTTGTCCTTTGACTGCCTTAGTTGCATTTTTTTTCTTTGAGGATAACAAATATGGTTTGATATATGATCATAGCTTCTATATAGCGCTACTTTCACGCGTATAGCATGCTGAGAGCATACTTTGGTTAAATCGCATTTGTGGCTACCTGTGTGGACCAAGGGGGGGGTGGAGAGGGTATCTAGGAGTTTTTTTTTTAAATTTTTTATTTGTTCTGCCTTTAGGCGCTCAGTAAACATAACTCTGCATGAGTTAGGTGTCAAGCCCAGAGCTCCCTTCTAGGTAGCCAAGCCAAGTTCAAGAGCACTTAGCCTCTCGACCACGCTTCACTTCAAATCCTAGTCTTGTTTTTCATAATCACTTCAGTGTCTTTAAGCAAAACTTACTATTATTAATATAACAAATCAGTTTTGGAGTCAAAGTCTTAATAAAAGGTTAAAAATGTTTTCTTTTTTTTTCTGAGATATTGTTATTTTATATTACTTATAAATATTTTTTTAAAAGTATAACATTTTTTTCAATAACAAAAGTTTGTTAATTATTGTATCATATATAAATTTAGCCTTTACATTTATAATATATTCTGATAACTATTGTAAAACAAAAACACAAAAAATTTTATGACCATATTAAAAGGTCTTAGAGGATCGTAAAGAGCTTCCTTCAGGGAACAGTACCAGGAAAAATTAGAATAGCCAGATAGAGAAAGAACTAGGAAAACAACATAAAATAATGAACGGGCTTGCCATTGACAGAGGTTCTAAGGCTAAGGAGAGAGAGAGAGAGAGAGAGAGAGAGGGGAATGGAGAAAGACGTTTGACAGATCTTGTGTGGTGCACCAATGTTCAACAGACTAATAGAAAAGGAAATGTGTAGCTGATTATATTTATAATTAAACTCCTTGTAATTACCATTTACCTACAGTAGTTGCACTTGTTGCAGTTGTCTCGCTTGTGTATTGACAAAGTCCATTAACCCGTTCACACGTTTGGCGAATACAGAAACTACTGCACTCATAACTACAGTTGTGTCCCCATTTGCCAGAAGCACATTCTGAGGAACGATAAATGAACAAGATGATACAGCATTCAATAATATACACTCCTATTTCATCTTTATAGTCTTTATATTATATTTAATTATGTAAATGATATTTAATATAGGGTTTAGACCAGTGATCCCCAAAAATACAGCCCGCGTGCAAAATCTGACCTATGAAAATGTTATATTCAGCCCGCCAAAAAGTATGTTCAAATTGTAGAAAATCCTCCTCTGATATATTTGTAACATGAGCGTTATCATTTGAACTGTTACTCTGAATATATAATTTACCAGGAAAAGTGAACGGACCTTAACTTTCTGGGATACAGCTAGTTAAGCTAGCTACAATGTTGCTCATATTTTAAGTAATGAAATGAAGTTACTTTCCGACGCGTAAAAAAAGATGTCCTCATTCATTAATGTAAGTTTCTAATCGAATTCTTTAATGTCCATTTCTTCTTTTTTTTCCCCTCTTCTCGGTTATTCGGTCATGTTGTCCGGACACGGGTGTCGGAAATTAAAACTAGAAAAGAATCACTATTGGACACAAGTGCTGTTAAATAAACATACTGTGATCTATCTTATGAAGACATCGAATGTACACTTACCTGCTGTGCATGCTGGCAGCCTTTGTCACAAACACCAGTCACTTTGTCACACGAAGAGCTGTGACAAGAACGGCTGCAATTACTTTGACAGTTGATACCCCAAGTGTTTGGTAAACATACTGAAACGGATCAATATTGTTCTCATAATCACGCGTAGGAGTTGGGTTTAACTGGTTTTTTTTTCCAGAGTGACGTGAGAAGTAATTAAAAAGTAAGAACAGAAATAGTAGACTAACGGATAAGATCGAAAGGCGACTAAGTGAGCGACGACAAGGGATGTGTCCCTTGTTATGCATTAAAATGTTTGGAATTTATCAGCCGTGGTCTCCTTCAGTGTATCTTCTTTGTTTATTCTGTTGGCTGCGTCTACTATGAACTCGCGAGCAACATCAACATATAAACTTATGAAAACATGAGTCATCAACAATATTGAAAATGAAATTACACGAAACAAGCAAATCTTTTAAAAAAGAAAAGAAAGTTTGTATACAACGTAAAGACACAGGATTTCTTTCACTTAATTATAATGTATATTAGATTTTGAAAAAAAAAGAACTTTTTTTTTACTTTAATAATCCCCATCCCAGCCCCTGAGAACAAATCCTGTTAACGAGAATGTTGAAGTCTACAATACTATACAGCATTCTAAAGATAGGCATTTAGGCTGTTCAAAATATTCCAAAATATTAATTTCTTCACCTTTTGTATAAATAGAGCAATGCCATGCGTAAATACCATAAAAACATACCGTCTGTTCAAGATAGCAATATTCTAGTTTTCTAGAAGAATTTCAAGTAATTTCTTCTATGAAAAATTATAACGTTCAAACTAGAGTTTTCTCATTGTGGGGAACGAGCAAGTAATTATTAGCCCTGCGATAGAAATCAAGTGTTAAATTTCTAATAAAATTGCTAGAGCCGTTTTTAAGAACCGTGTCCATCTAGCTGGAGGTTTTACCAACTCAAATTGTGTGACTTGAATAGATGGATTGCAATAAAAATCCCTATTGTTTTTAAGTAAACCAATCCACGACCTAGCCGGGTCTTTGAAACTCCTACGCACATTGCATTAGGAAGCCGCTAGGATAGTATTCCATTATTCTATTTGACCCTATGATAAGTAACACTCTGGATCTAAATATTTAACCTTTTAGAACACCGGTTCTAAAATGGATATAATAGTATTATATAAACTATTTCTTAAGCAAGGGCCTGCATACGGTGAAAAGAAAACAATGAAGACCGCAAAATACGCAATGAATTCTAAGAGGTCATGTATCTAAATCTAAATCAACAAATACGTCAAATTTATATAGCTCGGATATCACCAATGTTCTCCATGGACGATTCATGATCACCAGACCAAATATAACGCTTCGACATGACAGCATAAAGAAGAACTAATGATCTTCATGCGGGGGTCTCAGAAATTGTCTGACATTTGTAAATAAGCCTAAAATCATAGTATAGATTTATAGCTACGATAGTATATTTAGAGCCATATGGTTTTTCTGTGTCTATTACATGTTTCGCAATTTTTTTTTCTTGTTTAAAATCCCTCGAGGCACTAGAAGACCCTAAATATTCACCTTTAGTAAAATCACTCAATTTAGAAAGCCATTAGGACAGAAGACTCAAAAGTAAAGTAACAATTACACATAAAACACTGAACCATAATTCAAAAACAAAATACTCAGAAAGACACAATGCAAAATCACACACTCTGGAACAAATTTTTACAAAAGCTCCTTCTATCCTAGCGCTATTAGTGCATGGAAAGGATTGCCTGAGCTAGCCAGGAAAACCAGTGACTTGGCAGAATTTTAAGTCATTGGTTAATATGCATAACTGAATGCATGACGCGTAGGACGTAATCATCTTCGTTTTTTTTATTTTTGAAGTAACGTCTGTATTGTATAAGATAAGATGAGAATTTTTGGTTTACTCAGGTTGGGCCTGCATCACATTGAAATCTGTTTTATTTCAGTTACCGACCTGTAGTACAACGAGGCGGATCTACATATCCAAGACATTGAAAGCACTCTCCTGACTTTTGCTGGCAATAGTCTCTACATTCTGAGGGACAGAGACTTGTACATCCAAGGCCACAAGTTCCCGATACACAATCTGAGAAATAAAAGACAAACCTATAGCTACATGGATAAAGCTTTTTATGTAAGACTTGAGTTTGAGTCTGAAGTGAGAAGTGCTGCATTTCAAGTGACCTACAATTTCGCCACATCCAACGCAGACATTACCATTTGGTGGTCGTGTAAGATTTATTTTTCGCTGTCAAGGTCTGTCAACGGCAAAGGATTTTGTTTTTGGCCTCAAATGATATCCCCTGACATTTGTAAATTCCGAAGCAGCATACAACCAGGATAGTACCAGATGTTCTGTTCTGTGTCAGCTAAAGCAAGCTAAAGCAAGCTAAATCGTTTCCGTTAAGGCACCTCTGTTAGGCAAACCTTCTTTCTGTTTATAAAAAAAAAAAAAAAGACTGCGATTGGCGCACAGTGTTATCTGTTTAATTTTTGTTTTTCATATTATTGTGAATTCAAGATCATCCTAAGGTTTTTGTCAAGGGTAAATGATGGCCGTGCGTAATGAGTGTAGGTCGTTTTTTATGTTGGTCATAAATGTCATCAAAAAAGGGTCAAAGTGATGGTGCATATAAATGTACGTGGGCAACAAGCACCAGCTTCACTGCTTATTCAAACCAAGTTCCCCAGGCTCGAAAGTCAAGCGTCTAACCACTCAGCCACCGCGCCCCATATATAAACTAGTATATAAAGACAAAATATTTGTCTATCTTTTAAATCGAAAGTGAAAGTAACAACTCTTTATTGAAGTGAAACGATATTACCTCCAAACATAAGGACTTCACATAAACTTAGCATTGGTGGTTTAGTATTTGTTTCAATTGTTATAGCTATTATTCTTATCGTCTTGACAGGTTTCTGCTGCAGTGTAATCAACTTATAGATTAGTGATGCGTTGACTGGACCCTCGTATGACCACACTATGTGGTTGTTATTGTCCAGTATTTCAAGAGTAAAATTTGACAGTCTGTTACTGCAGCAGTCAGCTGTAACAAAAGAAACATAGTTGTTCTGTGTCATTTATTGCCATTTACTAGAAGGCGAATCAAAAACTGTACAATGGGGTTGATTTACTGCTGGTATGGGAATTCGATTTACACAAACGGACACCATATTCATAAATAGATATGATGTATGAATTGTTAATGGATAAATGAATAGTTATAGTTAAAGAGCCATATAACTAAATTTCTAAAACATAACATGGTTACTTAAAAGGTAGTCCTGACAGCGAAGGCATATCTTCTGGAAATATTTTTTTTTAGATAAGAATGAACTTAAAGTCCTAGTCTGCCTCATGGTGCATTTGTTAACATAATGTTGTTACTTTGAAGAGGGAAATGGGAGAAGAAAATATGTTTGTAACAATATTTACAATTGTAACAATCAGTCCAGATGGAAGGTATCTACTATTTCTATTTTATCTTTGGTTAAGGATTATATTTAGGCTTGGGTAGTTTGAGAGCAATGAATAAAATGGATGTAAGATTATTTAAAAAAAAGTCTGAATATAAGCTATATAAATATAAAGATATTATATAGAATTAGAATAGACTTTATTAGATTATAATTAGATCTACTTTATAATCTAAAAATCTAGATCTACTTTATAATCTAAAAATCTAGATCTAATTAATTTCTGATTGATATCAGTAATTTGTAAACTCTCTATAGGCCTATCCAGTTATATTTAATGAGTCTAAATAATTAATAATAATAATTAATTAATAACTACCTTCAGTGCATTACGTTTCACTATATAGGTAGTGCCTTAGATTTTCTTTTTGAACCAGAGACAGAGTCGCGTGTCTCATCAGTAGTAAATCCATCAGTCATCATTTAGGCTATTGAATTCTTTAGCCTGGAAATCCAGCAATGTACTGTTGGCACTACACCTGGTATTAGCTAATGATAATGCCTTTGCAAAGTATTTGTTTTTCAGTCGAATACATTTTTCCCATTTTCCCTTTAAAAACTACATATTTTGGAAACAAATGGAAAGTGACATTTATTTCTGTTTCAGCATACTTGTTGATTTATCTATGTAATTGGAACTACTGTAACAAGCTGAAGACTGAAGAACAGTATTTCGTTTTCCTCAAGTAGATCTAGAACTAGAGGTTTCGATCTAGAATATTTCTTATAAACCAAGTCTGATTTTAAATCAACCTGGACATCTAATATGAAGCGTAAGAATGAATACGATCTGCTAGATCTAGAATCTAGATAGTTTATCGGTTATATAGGTGTAGATCCATTTCGTTTAGTCTGACGTCACATATTCTAAAAATAGAATCAGCTCGCAGAGCCCCGTTTTTTAGGAGGCGTGGCAAATTTACTGTCTAATTTATTAAATATAAAATTTTCTAAGCATTTAAATAAAAAATGATATAATGTTTACTATTACAACTTTTTACTCAGAATTTAAATATGTCAATAACTAAAATTTGAAAAACTATGAGAGTTTCCCTTTAAGAAACACTAAAGGTGAGTGCGAATATTTCCGGTAAAGCTTTTTTTTTAAAAAAATTATAAGTCTAATTTAATTTTAAAATGATTAAAAATTCGAAAAAGATTTAACAATCAAACCAGAGTTGTTCATGTTAGGACAATTGGGTGGTTATTTTTTTCCCAAAGATTAGCATAAACTGTCGAATTTCTAGGAGAATCGTTAGAATTTTTGTTTTTAAACCGTGTAGAGTTTTTTAGCCAATAGAAGGGATTTTAAAAATACAGAGACAAACATGCAATAAGAACACTAAAGTAAAATGACACTATACATTGATACATCAACTAATTGTAATGTGATGTACGGAGTAATACTACACGCAGATAATTAGTTCTCTTTTATTTAGTTTTAGGACTGTAACTTTCATATGGTGCTACTTCGTTTTCATAAGGTGAAAAGTTCATTGATGTAGAGCCTTGAGTCACTGAAGTCTTGTCTAAGTCTGAAACCATATTTGGAAAATAGTTTCAGCATCGATAGTG
>JADKLZ010000130.1:3117253-3136218 GCA_021533235.1 Biomphalaria straminea | reverse complement strand
ATATATATATATATGTTATGCTGTAGCTAATGCTGTCAGCAAAATCATTAATTCAATCAATGTCGTACACAAGAAAATATACGAAATACAGGGCTAAAGAAATCAGTTATAAAGCTTGACAGTTATAGATCTAAGTCACAAATTGGTTTGTGCACACTTACATCTGTAACAACTTCTATAACAATTAAGTTTCCATTCATGATTTGCTGTTAAAGTGATAGTAAAAGTCTTCGGGAATGGTTTCTTTAAATAGTAAAAAAAAATCTACCAGAAGTCAAGTTGTCCTGCAACCACGGACGCCTCGGTGAACGGAACTTATTTATTGAAAAATATAGGCTTAATGCTTAGAGTTGGCAGTCAATGTAATATATAATCTATGGTTTTAATAGACGTCGTGATAAAAAATGTTCATTTTATGTACACAGTGCTACAATACGTAGTGGCTTTGAGACAATACTCTCGGTTTTATTTTGTATAGACCAGTGGTTCTCAACCTTTTATGCTCAGCGACTCCTTTTTACAAAACCTCACACTCTCGCGGACCCTCCCCCACACACATACAGCTATAATAGTAAAAAAAAATTCATATTTTCGATGGTCTTAGGCGACCACTGGCAAATTGTAAATCGATCCCCAAAGGGGTCGCGACCCACAAGTTGAAAACCTCTGTTCTAGACGATAATAATAAGGCGTTTTATTCGAGCCAAAAAATTAATGAGGAATGCAGTATCTTCTGTGGCTGTGACCCAGCTCTGACCTGCATTTTTTGCCACAATCCGCAAAGGCATAACCATTGTCCTCCAGAGGTCAATTTAGATTTTCTTTTCGAAGACTATGTTGTCTTCCTCATCAGCAGATTTTCTTTTGGTTTCAAAAGTTATACCCCGGTCTCAAGTGAGCACAAGCTGTCTCAATCCGAGGCCTCATGCAACCAGTTGCACTCTTCTATATCAGGTAAGGCACTTTGAAGCTTAAGCTGGTCTTTAAAAGCGTTTCTAATATGTGAGAGTTATTCTTTTTACATCACGAAAACTATGTATACAAAAAATACTGAATTCATGAAATATAATACATTTAATAAAAATAAATAAGTATGACTCTGTACTAACTATACATCTCTATTAGTGCAAATGAGGTACAGTAGTTATTTACTGTATTATTTACTACTAGACAGATATTACCCGCTGCCTGCGGGTCTTAACTGGCGTATTGCTGATGTAGTCAGTGATTTAGTTCATTAGAAAGAATTAAAGAAAATAATAATGTTGTAAGTAAAGCGAATGCGTCAATTCATGTTTTAAAAAATATGAATGGAGCTATAAATAGCTACTTGACTTATCATTTACGCGATATTAGGATAATAGTTGCAATCATCTAAAAATGCTTTAGAAAACAAATGTCAATGATTAAAATATAAAATGAATGGAATATAATTAGTATGTTCATGTGTTAAAGATTAAAACTATCTTTGCCAAGAAAAGTTATATCCTCTTAGAGTTGAATTACAGTTTTAGACCTAGAATGCCTAGATCTAGGAATAGAGAGATGTGTAGTCTCTCGACTCTCGGTAATGTCTAATGAAAGTATGTTGAACAGGATATTTATATTCGCAGATACAAAGAACGAACTTATGTAAAAAACCTTTTGAAACACAAATTCGAAGCTTAATTTTGTTAAATAATAAAATCATTAGATTATATTTTGTATTTTCATGCGTCAAAGTAAAAATCTATAAGTGCAAAGTGTATTTCTTAAAATTAGATCTAGATCTAAATCCTTTCTATCTTTTCTCAAGTTAAACATTGTAAACAAAGCCTAGATCCATAAATACTATAGCTGTAATAGAGTTGGTCAACTTAATTTTTTTAGGGTCTTAAGTTTGTTTTAGGGCTACAATGCATACATTTAGGTCTAAGTTAGTACCCAAGGAACATTTCTGCCAAGTTTTATCATGATCGGTGTAACCGTTTTTATTGCTATACAGGGACATACATACATACATACGCCTTAATTTGTACTTTATAGTACATAATTACCTAAGGTCGAAGCAGTTGTTGAAACTTGTTGATTACAAAATCCTGTAACTCTGTCACAGGTTTGTTGCAGACAAAGATTGTTACAGTCATAACTGCAGTTATGTCCCCACTTTCCTGAGGCACATTCTGTACAACGATAAAAAATTAGCAATGTAACATAATGAGATTGTATAATAAAATTATATAGCTTGTCATCAGAAGACTCCTACAATCGGTAAGTTACTATACATCATCTCATGGAAATGAAATGAATGCCTTGGCATAAGCTGTGGTGGGAACGCTGGTGTTTAAACTTCAGCTGATGTATCCGAAAAAAACGTCACTGCCGATACAGTTTGGGGTCAGCGTCGTACTCTGTCAGAGTGTAGCACTTTGTGCTGAAAAAATTCCTTAGGGTCACCAGCTCCTGATTTTTCATCAGGATTGACTATCAAAGCATTTCCCATGGTTTGTTATAGCTGCAAGGTAACATAGGTTTGAATTCAGAGTGTTCTTTCTCGTAGGTGGGTACCCAGCCATGGCTTACGAACCCCTGCTGCCCGAAGCTTACTGGTTAAGGCGCCAGTTACTCGCCTTTGACTTTCTCCTGAAGTCCAGATATTAGAGAGATGATAATGTAAAAATAAAATACTTAAATTTCAGTAATATTTAACAATAAACATAACCATTAAACACATCTAGTCTATTATAATGGATATTTGCTTTTCTAATTTATGCATTTAAAACCACATATCTAGTAAATCAAAGATGTACATTTATTATTCCAGTTTACATTTGTAAATGACTGTAAAGAGATTTCTAATTGCAAGTACATGGTGCTATTATACCAAATGGTTAATCAAGAAAAAATCTGGGTTTTACATTATCAAGACAATAATATTGAAATCTGAAAGGCCAATATATGTTTTTCAACTGATGCACTTGACAACATTTTGTATGTACTTGGTTGATGTAGTCTTTAATTATTTCTAGTTTGACAATATTACTTTTGTAACAAATACATCGTAAAAAAAATTTTGTAACTCTCAAGCATTGAGTACGTAATATTATATATTTTAACAGCTCGATCCTTTTCGCTACTATTTGGGCTGTAAATGGTATATTTTTTCACTGCAAAATAAAATCTTTTTACCTAATTTCAACATTATAGGACGTAATTATTTTCTCGTACATTACTAGGAGCTGCTTTTGAGTATTGCAACCATTTACAATCAAAATGTATTGTGGATAACCGCTGGATAGTCTAAGAGCTGAGCCGAAGGCTCTTCGAGCTCTAAGTTTGAAAACAAAAAACCTGTCTAAATCCATCCGAGAACAAATATCAAACAGTAAAAAAAAAAAAAAAAAACAAAAAAAAACTTTTGGACCATACAGGCCTGTCTGGGAGTGACCCGAGTCAATGTCTAAAGGGCATTGCTGTTTCCAATATCACCAATAGGTGGTATCGAGGGCCACCGCCATTTTCCTTCATTACACCAAGCTAACCGTGCGGGATACGCCATTATTGTAACGTTCTCTTGAGAAACGACGCATGGATTCGTGACAGGGCTGTGGAAGCTCTCTTTCAACTCCGCACCGTGAAGGGGCAGACACTCGTCCACCCGTGGGCACCCCCACGGGAGTCATGTTTGTTACCCTTTCGCCTAGCCACTTCCTCTGCGCGAGCGCCACGTTGAGGCAAAGTAACGTGCTCGCGTTGTGGATAACCAGCTGTCAGACTAGTCCGCAGGGGGATCTGATACCGCACTGCACAGTTGACCCTTGATAGTCCGGACAGTTACGTGACCAGAGTAGCAAAAATAAAGTAAGCAGAGGCAAAACTTGCATCTGAAGAAAGAATTTTCGCAGAATGTTCCGGATTTCTGAATTTTCTGGATTACTGAATGTGACAGATTATTGAATGATTACTGAATGTGTCTGATTATTGAATGATTAATTAATGTGACAGATTATTGAATGATTACTGAATGTGACAGATTATTGAATGATTACTGAATGTGACAGATTATTGAATGATTACTGATTGTGACAGACTACTGAAAGTTCCGGTTACTGAATGTGTAGGATTCCAGAATGTTGTGTATGTTGTGTTGTGTTCCCGATTACTGAATGTTTCGGATTTTTTAATGTGTTCCGAATTACTGAGTGCATCAGATTACTTAATGTATCATATTGCTCAACGTTTTGGTTTACTATATGTGTCGGATTACTAAATGTGTTTTATTAGTGAATGTGTATGATTACTGATGGTATCTAATGTTATCTTTTTTTCCAATGTGTGTTGTATTAATGGTGATAATGAAATACTCTTTGTTCAAATTTTAAGCTATCAGAAATGCGATCCTAAAATGCTATCCAATAAGATATCAACCCTTTACAAAACAATTAGATCAATTAAATAATCATTCAATGACATCAGTTATACAAGGTTCGCATATAAGTTCATTTTAACCCATTCCTAAGTCTGTTAGAACATTGGGGCACCACAAAAAACCTTTTTACCATCTTTCTCCTTTGCTCTCTGTACTTTGCCTAAGATATAATTTTATTCACGGACACATCCTCTATTCTTTGATTGCGTCTTCCCATCGCTTTCTGTCTTCCTCTTCATCGCCTTTCTAGCAGGGCCGGTCCTAGCAGTTGCGGGGCCCTATGCGAAACTGATTGCGCGGGGCCTATAGTCTGGGTGAGAATAAGGATAATAAGTGAAAATTAAGATTTTGTATTAGAAAATAAATTCGGCTTTCTTCTCTACGTACAAAATTGCGATCAGGTTAGCTTTAGTGTACGAATCTTGCAACCTATGGCATATATATATGCTAGTGACTATACAAGAAAATAAGGTATGGGAAGGTTAAAGGTGAAAATTTGCTCGATTATTACATTTTATTACATTTTATTACATGAAAGCAGACAATACCTTTTTTCTTTTATCTCGCGCAGGATTGGTGGTTTCCGCAATGAATGACACCCACAAATGACAATTCTGTCTATTTTTTCATGAGATTTTAAAGAGTTTACAGATTTTAATAAGTGCAAAACATTTCCAGGAATTTTTCGTAAATATTTTGAATTAATAAATATACATAGAATTATAGCGGGGCCTATGAAAGCGCGGGGCCCACTGCGACCGCATAGGTTGCAGTGGCCTAAGACCGGCCCTGCTTTCTAGTACTGTTTCCTGAAGAGAGGTTTTTTGCGAGCACTGTGGGCCTTGTGATGTGGTAATAGAGTTTGGGTTAACGTTTTTTAACAGTGGTTAGCAGGTCATCATAGGGACCAATAGCTGTTTCTAATCTTTTCATTTCACTTGATTGAACTATAATTTCATAAGTATCAGTTCATAGAATACATATGAATGTTAACAATGTAATAATAATAATAATAAAATTGTGACCTGTGATATTAAGTCGTTAGGCAAACTTACAAATACAATGGCATGTCTCATTTTTGAATCGACAGAGATAGGGTTGTAATGTTTATACATTGTTGCTCATAGATTCTTATATTCTTTCTAGAAATATTGAGACTTGCCTTTTTATCTGCCTGGACAGACCACTTGGGGGGGGGGGAGGTAAGATAGTAAGATAGCATATGATATATTTGTTCACTATTATCTGGAATAGCTGCAGCAATAGTAGATCTACATCTTTCATAATAATATCTAGCTTCTAACTCTAGATCTAATTATATGCAGACAACAAGTAAATGATTTCCACATAAAATGTCTTTGTAACCTAGTTTAGATGCTTTTAAACTTAAAGAATAATAACTTTAATTCTTAGAGTATCGTACGTTTTACCAATCATTACTCCTCTATCTCAACCCCTCCCCCACCCCCGGGTGTTGATCAAGAAGAGATTTGGCACAGCGTCAAATCGTAATGCCGAACTTTTATTAAAAAGCATAGAGAAATCTAATAAAATGGTATGTATTCGTGAAATTTTGTCCATTTAAAAGTCATCACTTACGTACTAAAATAAACTTGTATTACTAGATGGTGATGTTACGTATAACAAAGAAATCATACGCTTAAATTGGACACGACAACTTAATGACTTCGCATGAGGCTCTCCGACAGATTGAAATACGCAGAGTTGCAATGACATGGAGGCCAATACGTGAAAAGCCAAACACAGGCATCCACTTATAAAAATACGACACACTTTCATGGAGGACACAAGTGCAGAGGCTTTAAATATTGCCAGTTACATATCCTTAATGAGACAGCCTTGTGCCCGATGCTTCGAATGGCACGGAGGCAGGGCCGGTCTTAGGCCACTGCAACCTATGCGGTCGCAGTGGGCCCCGCGCTTTCATAGGCCCCGCGCTAGTTCTATGTGTAATTATTAATTGCAAAATAAATACGAACAATTCCTGGAAATGTAATGCATTTATTAAAAACTCGTACAAATCTTTTAGAAAAATAGACAAAATTGTTATTTGTGTGTGACGGAAAACGTCAATCTACGTGCAATAAAAAAAGGCATTGTCAGCTTTCATGTAATAATCAGACGAATTTACCCATTAACCGAAAGTTCCAATACCTTATAAACTTTTACAGTCACTGGCATATATAAATATGCCATAGGTTGCACAGTTCGTAAAGTAAAGTTAACTTGATCGCAAATTTGTACTTAGAAAAAGAATGAATATAATGCAAAGCCGAATTTTATTTTCTAATACAAAATCTTAATTTTCACTATTTTCCTTATTCCCACTCAGACTAGGCCCCACCCAATCAGTTTTGCATATGGCCCCGCACTTGCTCGGACTGGCCCTGCGCGGAGGATCTAATTAAGTCATTACCTTTAATACAATGAGGAGGATCTAGATATCCCAGGCATTGATAACATGTTCCTGTATCTTGCTTGCATGAATATCTACATTCTGATGGACAAGGTCTTGCACATTCTAGTCCCCATGTTCCTAGTTCACAGTCTCAAGATAAAAAAAGCTAATTAGCTAAATCTCTTTTTTTTTTATTCAGATTATACTTTCGTTTACAATAACACACTAGACAAACAGGTTAACGTATCCACCTCCAGACCATATAATACTGTTCAGCAGTGAAAGTTATAGAGGGGTTGTATATAGTTCATGATTAAATACACTGTTTATTGCAATATACATGCTGAAGTTCATAAATTATAAAGTCATAGTTGCAGATATAGGAGCATTAGCGAATTGTCGAAACAAGATCAGTTTTTCATGTTCTTTACAAAGAGCAAAAACCCTAAATTGTTTATATCTTTCACTGATTGTGTTGATGTGTTTACCTGCTGACAGTTCAGGCATTCACGTCCCAACCCTATAATAATGTTGAGCAGTCAAGGACATTGAGAAGTTGTGAACAGTTCTCTATGTTTTCATACAGAATTATTTATGTACAATATGTCTTTTTTTAACGTTTTCTATATATATATTTTTTTGTTATTTTATATAAATTTTAACTTTCCGAAGAATGCATGTAGAAATTGTATATCTTTTTCTGTCTCATTGTCTAGATAAAAGAGTGAGCATGATTTCTCTCCCATTTGCCATTCTCGGATCAAGTTAATAAATTGGTTCAAATTAATTAGTTTTGTTTTATCATAAAAATAATAAGAAGAATTAATAATAATAATAAATAATAATGATATCACTATCTCATAATGTAAGAAAAACTGAGTTGGAAAAACAACGAAAGTATGGGAACCTAGGCTTGGAGATTGGCGTTTATTGAAAGTATCTAAGATAACAATATACCCCATTGTAATATCGACCCAGGGACTAATAACAACTGCCCTCAAAGATACCTTCAAGGCTCTTGGCATTTCTAGAAACATTCTCGTTGCCTGTCAGAGGGCTGTACTACTACAGACCTGCCACATAACCAGAAAATTTCCCAGGGGAAACTGATAAAGGGACTACGATGAATTTTGTCTCCCTTTAAAAAGACTCGAGCCAGAGAATGAATACTCGTTCTTTTCTAACATAATAATAATAATCTTTAATATACGTGAGGAATTTTGTTTTTACAAATGTGTAGAAAGGAAGCTAGAACCAGTTATTGTCAGATTGTTATGAAATGTGTGTGTGTGTATGTGCGCCTTTGGTAACTGCGAAGAGGTTAGTGATTGGTTGTGGATAATGCAACATGGTGGCGATTTCGTCTCCTGGTCTGAGCTACCTGAGGCTACTATGGTTGTTATATGTTATTTAAACTTGATTTCTTTTATGTTATAAATAAAGTTCTATTTACTCTTGTTCACAAAAGGAAGTTATTTAAATTATTTGAAAGTTTATTAATTTAAGAATATGAGAATGTGGACATGGAAATGAGAATGGGGCTTGTGCGATGAAAATTCATTCAAGTGAGGGAGATTTGCCTACCAGCAGGTTGTTGTTACAAAGTCAATGACCGGAAACACAGATGAATTGTAGTAATTAACGGTTATTTCACATTAATTCAGCTTTTCATTTCACTCATATCTACAGTGCTATATATTTTCAGTATTACTCCTTATCGCAGATCATCTTGTCTTTAAATCTTTTAAACGATGTTTCCTTTGATAGCCATTGACATAAACAAGTTGTGGACTGTACGGAACATTTGAAACTTATGGGTAACACTTTTCATGTGAAAGTTTGAGTGAAAATATGGGTAAACAAGTCTAGTTTTGAGAGTTTATCACGTAGTTAGAAATGATTTAACATCTTGGTCTTGAGATGTACGGACACATAAACGTTTGATTTAGTTGTGTACTTGATATATTTCATATTTCATTAGATGCTACAAGTCAATTTTTGGAAATAAGATGAGTAATACTTTATGACTGGATTTGCCAGTTTAAGGTGTATTTTATTTTATAATCAAAATATAAAATGTCTGCTTGATTGAATAACTTTAATATATGTTGTGCTGTGCTAATTAGAGCAGACATGCGCAACAAAAAAAAGTACAAGTCAAGGAAAGCAAGGCATCATTAATAACTTTACATTATGAAATGTCACATAATAAGCAGTAACATATTCAACAGCTGATATTAACGATTTATCAACCACATAAACGTACCTCCAAATACAAAGACTTCGCACAAAGTAAGTATAGCCATATGATATTGAGTGTCATTTTTGGTTGCTAAAATTACTATCCTCTTGACAGGAATCTCCTGCGGTATGTTCAACTCATAGATTAGTGATGCATTGACTGGACCCTCGTATGTCCAGACTGTGTGGTTGTTAGAGTCCAGTGACTCTAGTTCGAAACTGTCAAGTCTATCTCTGCAACAGTCGGCTGCAAAGAAATCAATAAATACAAATAAAAAACTAAACAAAATACATCTTTATATAATTCTCAACGTCGGCCAACCATGTGGGACAAGACGCACGCACGCCGACTCTCTAACCGTCCTACCGCCCTCCTTCGCTCTCCAGGCATGCGAAACAGTGCACACACTGGCGGATCCAGGGGGGGGGGACGGTAGGGGCGACCGCCCCCCCCCCAATCGGCCGACGAATTTTAGTATGAAATTCACCTAATTGGTATACGAATTTTTGTATAGAATTCACACAATTGTATATAAATTTATTACGTATGTTAATAAAATATACTAATTATTATTTTTTTTTATTTCTACATATTTTTAGATTAAATCGCCCCGCTCTTTCTAGTATGTTGACCAATATGGTGAGGTCGGGAGGGGGCGATGGATATTTTTACGGATTGATATTATTAGAATATTTTTCAACATTATTCAAAAGGACCTTTTTTAATAGGATGAATGGTGAGCTTTAGGTCAATAGAATGCGTTTTTTGGTGGAGAATGCAAGGAAAAGTTTTTTTGGCGTCGAGGCTTCTCCACGAATCCTATTGATAAATAATGAGCTCTAGATGTCAGGATAATGCGTTACTGCAGTGAAATATGCAAGAAAACGCTTATGGCGTCGGGGCTTCGCCCCGAATCCCACTGGCGAAGCTTCCAGACCTCCCTCAGCTTGCTTCAAACATGACTGTTTCTTGTTTTGTTTTTTCCACGAAGGTTAAAAAACACTGCTTTTTTATTTTCGTGCATATATATATATATATATGCTGTACGCACGTTTATGCATAGGGTTAGGGTTTGTCCTAGCATATGGGATGAGGAATGTGCCGTTATTTTTTTGTCTTTCTGAGTATTTTATTAAGTTTTGTTTTTGTATTTGGAGATTATGGTTTAGTGTTTTATTTATAATTGCTACTTTTTTTTTGAGTCTTCTATATTGAAAGCTTTCTAAATTTAGTGATTTTACCAAAGGTGTTACTCTAGTCAAATGTGAATATTTGTTTGTTTTGAATCTCACTGCTCTATTTTGTGTCTGTTCCAGTTTTTTAATAATGTTGTTTTCTTGAGTTGAGGGGTCCCAAAACAGAGGATTATTGGCCTAAACAAGGTTAAATAGCATTTTAGTTTTATGTTTTTTTTTTATTTATAGAAAATTTCTTTTATTAAACCCTAATGCTTTTTTGATTTTGTTATTGTTTCATCAATATGGGGATTCCATGACAGTTTTTTTCATTTATTATCACACCTAGGTATTTTGCGTTTTTAGTCTGTGTTACTGGTTTATCATGAATATGATAAGTGGAATAAATTTGTTGTCTTTTTTTTTACTCTTAATAACTGACATTTTTTCTGGGTGGAAAGACATGCTCCAATTTGATTCCCATTTCTGTAATTTATCTAATTTTCTTTGTAAAATGTCTGTATCTTGTGTTGTTTTTTTTATCCTATATATTATGCAATCATCTGCAAATAATCTATCTGACTTTTGTCCCTAAATTAATGCAATTTGATAGATCGTTTATGTAAATTACAAAATTGTAGTGGGCCTAAGACTGTTCCTTGAGGTATACCTGAGTTATTTGTGCTTATTTAGTGCTGTTTATTATTACAGTTTGTTCTCTTCCTATCAGAAAATCTTTAATCCACTGATGGAATGGACCATCAATACCAAAATATTTTAATTTTTTAAGCAAACTATGATGGTGAACTTTGTCAAATACTTTGAAAAAAATCTAGTAAGATAGCATCTATTTGTTCACTATTATCTGGAATAGCTGCAGCAATAGTAGATCTACATCTTTCATAATAATATCTAGCTTCTATCTCTAGATCTAATTAAATGCAGACCTACAAGTAAATGATTTTTTTTTAAATGCATTTAGGTCAGTTACCTATTTTAATTACTTCGTTCATACTATTTTTACATTTACGCATTCGGTTATTTATAACATCGGAATAGTTATATAATTGTTTCCAAAAAAATCCCAGAGATCCTATCGACAGAGATACGCAAATTAAGACCCGCGAGTCTCGATCTATATAATGCAAGTTGTTATTGATTTGTCTTTGAGAAATTATTCACGTATCACGTTACATGGAAATTAATTGCTATCATATTCCACAGATTCTTCAGCCATAAATTAAAATACATCATGATATCGAAACGATGTCGCCTATAAAGCAGTCGGCTTATAAAGATTCTGAATGGTTGTGTATAAGGTCTGCGTGGCTGTGGCATCGTATGTTACAGACTGACTAAATGTAACCGGCTCCTGGTTTTTCTTTAGGGTTGACTCAAAAAGCTTTATTCAGTATAGTGAACACAAAGATGTAAGATACTCCAGACATTGGCAAAGATAGGCACGGGAGGATCTTAGTCGAAGCAAGGGCTCACCGCTGGTCGAATGAGTAACATCGTTCGTTCAAGCAGATGACGTTCAAATCAAGGGTTCAATAGCTGTTTGAATTAATTTATAAATTAATTATTTTATTTTATTTTTATATTTAAAGTCGCATAATATAAGTATTGTCTTTTTTTTTTTTTTTTTTTACAATGTTTTTTATTTTTGTTATTTATTTATGTATTTGCTAATCTCTTTAGATTCAGATATCTTTTCTGGTAAATGTGCAAAGAAGTATTAACCCTTTATATCTAAAACTGGATTTATATTTATAGCTAGAAAACTTGTTAGAAAATTGAAATATACACAGTTGGCTTCTCTACACCTAATTAAAAAACATTTATAATAAAAACGACGACTAAAGTAATAACAAGGTGGACCTATCGGATACAATTAAAACAACATCAACATTAACATAAACAGTAACAACAAAATCAACAGTAGTAACAATATTAACAGTAACATCAACAGTAGCAGCCACACCAACCGTAACAACTATATAAATAATAACAGTGACGTCAACAACACTTTAATGATACATAAAATTATAAAATTTACGTTTAGTCAACTTTCGCATATAATATTTATATTTTTGAAGAAAGAAGCTGCCAGGTGATTGCCTCTAAAAAAAAAACCTGCAGCAGGAGATGGTGTCGCAGTTATTCAAGTTAAAATAATCACATTCAAATAATGCCGCGTTCAACAATTTTGATGACGTCATTGTCATTATTTTTCTTTATGTTTCTTGTGTAGGCTACTGGATGACTTCCCTTTGTTGCTTGTCATAGTACTCACGCGCTACGAGTGACGTAGTGAGTCGTCTGTCTGTCTCCATCTTGTATTCTAGAGGCAAGACGTTGTTGTTAGAACTCATGAATTCTCCATGGAAATAAGATACTGGAAAGCCTTATCGTTGTTCCTGGGTTGATATTCTTGAATTGGATTATCTTGACCCCCTGTTTAGGGGTCTTAGGTTTTTATTTTAGGCTTCAGTCTAGTTGTAAGCTTTGGACTATTGAACTGAGATTTCGTCTTAGCTTCTCTGCCTGATGTAAGTTTGCAAGTCTGAGGTTACCGACTCCAGATTGCGGGTTGCTGTATTCAGACCTGTTGTTGTGTTATGAAGTTTTTCAAGCTGTTTATGCTACTGTGAACTTTTGCTTTTGACTGTTGATGAAGATTACTATACTTGTATTGCTAGTTGTTATTTGGACAACTATATGAACGTTCTTATTGAGACATTTAGTGATTATATTATTTGTGTTAAAATAGTTAATTACTTAGAGTGAACTAGAGCGCATTATTTCACATCAAAGTATTTATATCTTATTGTTAACTCATCATCATCATTATTTATATTCATATCCACTCAGTGTATATATTTCATTATATTAAATTCATAAGGTTATTAAATCTTCATACACATTGTTTATTATTTTATGCATAATTGAATGTGTATGGTGTGACTGTCGGGCTGACCCTGGGCCTATAATCATACAAGCATAAAATAGTAACTCATTAGTTACTCATATCCTTAATATATATATACACTGTAATTTTAAATTAGTTTAATATTTGAAAACAGTATGTTTTTAATGCTGTAATAATTAACAACTCAGTAATAATCCAGAAATTGAATATTTTAAAATCCTGAAAGATGGCATCTGGAAAAAGCTGCAGCAGGAGATGGCCTAACTTTCTACCAAATATCCCCACAGCGCACTAAGAATGTTATAATCATTAAAGTGGCGCTATATAAAAGTCATACATTATTATTATTAAAAATTGATTAAAGTATTTTTTAAAATCTTTTTCTTGTTTTATATTAATTTATATCTTGTTTAGGACAATGTGCAAAAGATCTTCTTGACCCGAGAATATAGAATGGAAAAATAATGGGGACAAATAAATTTTGTAATACTCTACCTCTGTTATATATTGTAATCCTGTTGACCACTCTTGCGGTGACCAGTGTTAGTGCCCAGCTTGCTGGATATACACTTTGTGTTGAGTCAGCAGTGGTGTGAGAACACTTATTTTGTAGAAATAATGGATTGGTATCACCATCAACGGCCAAGGACGAAAAATAAAAAATATTAGACTCCTGATATGTCCCCGTTTGTTCTGTGGATTGTTTTAAAGCCACGTTGCGACCTAAAAAAATAATTCCCAAACATTTCTTTTCATTCATTTCCATAGCAACACAAGTATACTTAAGTATTTAATTAATATATAGAGGATATATAAAAATGTTGTGTTTTTTTGGCTATTTATTTTAACAATGTGTGCGTGCCATATATTCCTATATGCAAGCTGTATAAAGTTTAGCTTCCGAAAAGGTGGTCCGCGATTCAAATTATGATTCCTCCCATCTAAAATGAGTACCCGACATAAGATGGAAAAATGCAGTAAAGACTGTTGGTCGTTGTGCTGGCCACATGAAACAGATGATCACTTTACATGATCTGCACGATAGAACACTTTACTTTATATTTTCTATAAGCTGACATATTTGTAACGATTTCTCCTGTGGTTTACATATAGTATTACAGTTACCTTCATTGTTATTAATTACCCCTGAAGCAATGCCGTTTTCCTTCTCTCTGATGATTGTGTTAACAACGTAGACTGTATCTAGATCTGGAGATAATATTTACCAACTTTAGGACTAGATCTAGTTAGATGAATAACCAAGTCACCAATTCGGTCATTGAGCAGACTAAGCTCTATAGCTTTGGTCGGCAGCCAGTCTAGGAGACGGAAACATCGATATAACTAACACCTAGATTTTTGCTCACAGCCGTCCCAGACTTCTGCGCTACTGTAAACTGCATTTAGTTTTAAGTGTGATATTGGTCTGCGCGAGCCAATGATTATTTTAAATGTACTCAGCGCAGGCTGGAGGCAATGCTGTAATTAGCCCACAAATGACTAGTCCTAAACGAGTCGATAAAAGGATATCTCTCAAAGTCGCCTGCTGAAATTTCCGCAGGCCAAACAAAAAATGTTGCCTGGGACAAATGAATCAGGCGAAAAGAGAATCTAAATCAACCACCTGCGGACATTGGATATGCTTTGCCATGTATGTGGCAAAATATGTAGGTCACAGCTTGCGCTGCGCAGCCACAGGAAATACTGTATTCCTAACTAATCTTCGGACTCGAAGACAAGCCTTATTATTGTAATTATGATTTTAATTGGTATCATTATTGTAATGTTCTTAGTACATTAATTTTACCTTGATAAAATGGCGGTGAGATAATTATATTATTTATAACACTTAACATTAAAATTGTTAATTAAGAGTATTTTTACTTATGTTAATTAATGTTATCTGAATGTTTATTAAGAATAAATGAGCCTAAACATAAAATATAGCATTTAGAGTTAGGATTTTCCGTATTGAGCAATTAAGAAAATATGCTAATTTCATACCACCACTGACATATAAGGAGCACAGTCCATTGAGACTAGGTCCTGAGACTGTTAGACTTGCTATTGTATTATTGATCTCACATCTGTAGTCTACGGTCAGTGAATCAACAATAGCTAGTAGTTGATGCACACAACTGTATGATATATTGGAACTTGTAAATGCAAAATTTAATTGCAAATTAGCTGTGGGAAGAGATAATAGGTATTAAAAAGAAAAGGAAGATTAATTAGTCATACAACTTACAAGTTAATTATCAAAAGGTTGAGCTAAACTAAATGCATGTGCAGGCAGGGACTTCCTCATGCCACTGCTGCCTATACGTTGCAGTGGGCCCAACACTTCCAATCAACAAGGAGTAGAACAATGAACTCTCATCAAGATGAAAATGTTTGACATGCTTATAGTGTTCATTTTTTAGTCATCTTATATCTAGCTGTCTAGCTGGAAAAGTCACTAAATCAACGTTGTATATCATCGTCATAAAACATGATTTGAGCGAGGTCTTGAGAGGCTGCAATCCTCTGTTGTAAAAGCCCTGGACAGAAACCTTGCTGTGTTGCCTAGTGCGTACGCGTCACCATACAGGTCGAGGCGGGTATCAGCAAGTCTGGGGCAGTCTAACAGAATATGAGGCACGGTTTCCTCTTCTTCCCTGCAGCGGGAGCACCGTTAATCGAAATTTGGCCATAGCAGTGAGAAATATGAGAAAACTGGACAGTGGCCTGTCCCGCACTGTGCTATTATAGCTTGCACAGCCTGGACAGCCTCCACCACGGGGAAGTGCGGTCAGGGCGCCTTATGCGCTCCCAGATTCCACGGGCTTTTGTGGACTTGTCCCAGCGCATTCAAACCACTTTTCCATTTCTGTTTTTTTTAAATTATAGCCAAAGCATGTTAAAAACGTACAACCTGTTCAGTTGGTATAATTTGCCCTCCTTAGTGGGCCAAGGAGTCTGCATTAGTGTTGGCAGTCACACCTATATGACTTGGTACCCAGTGCATTATTTCAGGGGTGCCATAGCTCTGCTTTATATTGTGTGAGGTTATGATGACAGTTGCAATATGGGGGGGGCATGGTCCAGGGCTTAGCATAGCCTGTAGTACAAATCTTGAGTCAGTGACCACAACAATATGTGTAGCCCTCAAATGTCCCTTGTCGTGTAGAAGTGTAAATGGCAGAGATGACATGTCAATGCTAAGGGTGTTAGCTTTGGGAATCGTTAAGTCAATATAGAAAAATGTATAAGAACAATAAAACAGCTTCATCATGTAAACAATGATTTCTCACCCTGTGGGTCGCGACCCCCTTTGAGGTCGAATAACGATTTGCCAGGGGTCGTCTAAGACCATCGACAATATGGATCGTTATTGTCTATTGCCTAGTGTGTGTGTGAAGGGGGACGCGCAGAGTGGGCCTTTATAAAAGGGGTAGCCAAGCATAAAAGGTTGAGACCCACTGATGTAATCTCACAACCTAAATCAAAATATTTACATGCATTTTTTGCTTGTAGTCTTAACCATGTAAAGGGATAAGGTCTATCCCACTCCACTGTAATAGAGTTGAGACCCGGATCTTCATTGCATGTCGTCACGTCCTGATCAGTCAACCATGACGTAGAACTGGAGCCAACAGACGTCGAGATTAGCGCACCATCAACAGTCGTCAAGTCCGCTTTGGAAATATTTTTTTAATGAAAAGGTATTAATTGTTATAGACAACTATTTATGAAATTCTGAGATTCTAGAAATATTACAAAAGGATTTGATATAAATAACATATTTCAGAAATATTTTACATGTTTCGAATGTTCCTTTAGAATAAGTCCTAACCTCTCGCGGGAGGACTGGGAAAATGGCAGCGGGCAGGGTTTAAACCTTGGACCATCGACAAGTCCGAAGGTCAGTCCAGCGCACATACCGCATGACCAGGCTGCCAACCGAATGACAATAATTCCGAAGGTTGATCACAATTTTTTAAGTCAATTAGCAATTCTATGGGATATAGTTATAATTGTAGTTGCCACTTGATAGGGTTAAATGCGTCTGTGATCAACTGATACAGGCTATTAACACAGGTCAGCTTGCTTAGTGGTCAGCTGTGGCAACTAACGAAAGACAATAATCTTATTGAAACTCCACGAGTACACTACATGGTGTAAGGACTGCTAGATTTTAAGGAGTTGAAGAAGGCTTTCTGAGAGACAAAGACCGAGATAGTCCTTTCTTTTAACTAGCGTTTTATTCCAGTACTGTTAGTCCACTATGAAGTCAGATCGATACTGTTGGTCCATTGTGAAGTCAGATTGACACTGTTAGTCCACTGTAAAGATCGATACTGTTAGTCCACTGTGAAGTCAGACCGATACTGTTAGTCCACTGTGAGGTCAGACCGATACTATAACTCCAGTGTTAGGCAGTACGAGTCTTGGAGTAGACAGAGAGACCAGTAGAGTTTATTAAGGTAGCAATGTTATATACAGTAAAAAAAAATGTAATTTATTAATTTATTGAAATATCCCATAATTTTGGAACTTTTTCTGTCTCGTTCTTGAATTAGATGTGCTATGTTGAGCAGTGTTTGCAACAAGCGCGATACAGAGGAGTATGACAATATGATACGTTAAAATATGATATGATACGATGCAATACGACTAACATTCGTATGTTTTTATTACCGTACTGACATTGCGGACCAAACCAGCCAGTGTTACATTTTATTGAACAATGACCATCACTACCACATATGGAATTTCTTTCACAGTGACACATGTACTGACACTTGGAACCAAACCATCCGACAGGACATTGAGCCGCTAAGAAATAAATCCAAAAGAAAAAAAAATGTATTATACTATTGTGTCAATGTTCTAAGTGTGTTTATTAAAAAAAAAAAAAAAACATCCATCAGATACGATCTACAAGTAACTTGAAATCCGTGTACATTGTGTATTTTATTAAAGTAATTACTATTTCCAAAAATAAGGCATTGTATTTATTGCTGTATGATTTTCATTCTTCGAATGAATAGTTTGTAGGTCTATTTGAATCTCCGGCATAAATATTTTGTTTAAGTGTTCAGTAATTGTTTAAAGTAGAAATCTACACTGAATTATATAACAAACGCAATGTCTGTTCAACACAATCTCATAATAACATCTTTAAATTTAATCACGCTCACATCGGCAATATTTTACATTTTAATATCACTGCCTGGTATGGCAATCTAAGCACTAAGAATAAAAATAAACTCCAGAGAATCCTAAAAATGCTGCTGGTAAAGTCAATGGCAAAAAAACAAACCCCATTAGGGCAGCTGTTTGAGGCAAACATCCTTTCAAAATCTAATAAGATTCTAGAAATAAAAAATCACCCTTTGGGTCAGGATTTTGTTATTTTACCATCACAAAAGAGATACAAGACACCGATAGCAAAGACAAACAGACACAAAAACTATTTTGTTCCGATGGCAATCAGATCATTAAATAGAAACCAATCTAATGTAAACTTTTCACATGCAAATTGTGAGTGAGTCTTGTGTGAATAAACATTTTTTAAAATAATGTTTTGTTTTGTATAATGCACAAATTGTAAGACAAATTTCCTTATGGACAATAAAGATTATTATTATTATTATTATTAAATACAAAAGAACTTCACATCTTGCACCCAAATACTAATGATGGTTACACTTACTTAGATATGTCCAACGTGTCCACAATATAAACAAAGTCAACTTTGTTAAGAATCCCATTTGATCTTCATGTAGGCTGTGTAGAACTTAATC
>JADKLZ010000130.1:3105730-3117153 GCA_021533235.1 Biomphalaria straminea | reverse complement strand
ATATTGTTACGTTTCTCTACAAACCCTTGAACAAAACAATATGGCTAATTCAAGAACCAGACAACTTGGGTTCTAATAAAACGAGATGCTTTAATGCGTGTAATACATGATGAATGGAAAATAATAAAAATCCATCAACATTACTGCATGTATATGCTTAGGCAGAATATAAACAACATTTTTTGACAGCCCTGCTCATATTGATCTGATGCGAACACTAAAAATATTGATTCATTTCAAAGAAAAATTTTAACTATTATAGTGTAATTTTTAATAATAATAATAATAATAATAATAATAATAATAATGTAAATGTTTTCGACTCTGAAGATTAAGGAGTGAATATATATGTATTCTATAAATAATAAACGCACCTTTATCACAAGTGGGTCCTGTCAATCCTGGTTGACATAAAAAACAGCTTCCATTTATCTTATTGCATTTTTGGCAATGAACAGCACACTGCCACTGACAATTTAATCCATATTTTCCTTCTGGACATTCTAAATAGTAATAAAAAATACTTTAAAAATAGCAATTGTATTGAGAGCTTTTACATCAATTACTTTGAATCAATTATATACATGTTTGCAAACACTTAAACACACTATAAAACATCTTTCTAAACACCAGTATAATCTTTCAATCAAACCCATTACTAACGTCCATGTTGTAATGCCTAGAATATTGTCATAGATAGAGTAAAGTGTGGTATATACCAAAACATTATGAATGTATAAGGCTTACAGTGCAGGAAAAAAACCTGATCCAGATGCTTACAAATATGTTTGCTGGATATGGGGGAGGGTTTGTGAAGGATTCCTTGATGGAAAGATTCTGTTGTTAAAAATCGATTTCAAATTTCAGAAACGCCAAGAGTTATCTAAATACTTAATAGCTAAAAAAACAGGAATGTATTTTGTAGACATAAAATTATTGTAGATATTTTAGTTATGTAATACATGCGAAGCTTATTTGTATTAATTATTAAATACGCTATATTCATAAGCCTATATTTCTATCTGACGTTCATAAGGATGGGGTGTGTACCATGCCCCGGGCACTCTAGAGATCAATAAATACAAGATTGACCCGGAAGAAAAAGTAAACAGCCGAATAGATTTAAATAATTCTCAAAGTCGACAAGTTCAAAAGTTCAAACATACAAGCAACAAATAACTGGAAAAAATGAGAAGATCCTATGGCGCAGCATGGTGTGAATGGAAAATCGTGTGTCCAAATCCGCATTCACAAAATAGCATAATTCTCTTCCGGATATATTTTTTTTACTTTACTTTTACTTTACAAAAGATTTTAATAATTTCCGGAGATTTCCAGGATTTTTTCGTAGGCCTATATTTAATAACATTTCAGGAGATTTCCAGGGGCTCCTGGTAAATCAACAGGCCGCGGGAAATCTGTTATATGTTATAAAATGGGTTATATATTAACGTGTTATATATATATAGGGAGAGAGTGATATAGTAAATGTTACCTTTTGTACAAAGTGGCGGATCTTCAAATCCAATACAAACTCTACATAGTCCATTTTCTGTGTTGCAAGTGTCAATACATGTACTGTTACATCTCTGTGTACATTCCAAGCCCCACCAGCCTGGTAGACAATCTGTAGTGATTTATATTTAACATTACATATAATTAATGTAAACATGATAAGCTCCATATATAACATAGTTCTTGCATTTCAGATTTTTAGGGATTGAAATAGTGAAAGTGTCAAGTATTCAATCTTAGATATGTCTATGCATTATTATTCGTTATTAGAATAATGCATCAAATAAAAAAAAACATATTTATTTAAATTGGTTCCACATTACGTCTCGCTTTGCAGATGAAAGTTTGCGCCTTTATCATTTTATGGTGATCTAAAATGTGTTCTTGACATAAACATAAATATTCTTTAAAGTCTTCGTTTTTGGTAAATAGTGAATTTTACGCACAATTCAAAATCATTTAAGTGCTTTCGTATTTAATTATGTGTTTTCGATTTACGATTGGCGTTTTATAATTGTTTTTTTTTTTTTTTTTTTTATTTTCACCTCTATCTAACCAATCTTTCATATTTCAAAATAGAAAGTTAAGTGCATTAGAGGTGAACATTTTCATGCTTCGTTCAGTTCATATCCAAACTAATTTGCAGATTGAATAGGCCTAAATATATTTTTCGAACATGAGATCTCAAGCTTCCGTAACGGAAGACATACGTGCTAGCCACTAAACTAGAGATGTATTTATGAAAATATAAATATTTATTGTTATCCTTTTAGTTTAGATTTTTTGTCAAATGGCCTAATTCTCTAAAAAAATCTTATCACCCTTTACCTTAGAATAGGCTCTGTGTAAAAAAAAATTACGACTAATTGATAAACTAATTGGTCGTTTTTTTTTTTAATCAACTTATGTGTTGCCATTTACAATGAATATTTATCCAAAATTTATACATGATTAAAAATAAGAATGGGAGAAATAACTTGTACAAGATTCCATCCAGACAGACAGAGAGAATGAATTGATATAAGCCTTATTACTTTGCTAAGTGTTTATTTTATAAATGGTACTTATCCTTCAAGCAATTAACCAATAATAATATAATACTATCTTAAATTAGCAAATATTTAATCAATCACAAATTACCTCCATATGCTTGGAATTCATTTATCGTAAGGTAATTATTATTTAGACCAATCACAGCTTTAATCACTGGGATTTTACCAAAATAAACCATTGTATATATAGATTGCACAGTTGGCGGTTGGTTAGTGTATCTATATGTAATGGTGTTGTCAATATTGAATGCCTCGAGATAGAACCCTTGTAAACGGTTTAAGTATTCATCAACTGAAAAAAAAAAGTTAGATATTTTAAATAGTGTTAGGTTATTTATTACCAAAAGTTATAATTGACTAAATGATTTCAGTAAGGGAAATAATGTGTTATTAAAATAATTTATTAACGCTAATGAACAGCGGGTTATATCTGGCTAGTATTAAAAGAATAGAATAAATATAAGGGGGAGCAATAAAAGTCTATAAATGAACGTTCGAAATAAAATGTAGCGACTTCTCCAGGCTAAAGAAATGAGAGTTGTTATCTACTATGGCAGAAATGGGAATAAGACTGGAAAGCATGTCATAAATCACGTTAAATGTCAAGATGCCAAGATTAGCATGAGGTGCACTGACGATCTAGAGTCTAGACAAATGGAAAGAAATAGTCTGGTCGCCTAGAAACGACAAATGAAAGGAGTTCAGCTCGTGTAACGTCGTCGATTAATAGAAATATAACTAAAAAAGAACAGACATATTGCCCAGATGGTCAAGCTTGCTAATAGCAAAGGTGCTGTAGCTAAGAGGTTGAATGTAATTAAAGAAGCACAAGAGGAGGGGAAAGTAGTCTTGGCATAGGAAAAAATGTCTTTTAGAACATCTAGATAGTTGAGGAATGTGTGTGTGCGTGTGACAAATGGGGTTAAAAGATGGCTGTTTTGGCGTGTTTAGAGGGATTTAGAGAATGAGAACCCACACTTGCACAAAAATGCATACAGGCTCATAGTTCAAATTGCAGGCAACAAATGATACATATAGAAATATACACCATGTTTATTGTATACAGAAAGGATAAGTGTGTAATGATTTTGATTATGAAAAAATAAATGATTCAGTTAACAAATATTTTGTCAGTTTGTATTTGAAGAGGGCAAAGTAGGATGATGGTAGAATTTATGGAAGTCAATATATGCACTTCAAAGTGTCAATATTATTAAATGATGTTTAACAGTTTTTGCCAAATACTTTTTTTTCTTGCAACATTTATGAATTGTGGTTGTTCTGAATTGTTTAAAGCCTCGTGGTGATGTTTAATTTATGTTGATAGTGGATATCTGATTAGTGAATTAGATCAGATCATTATTTAGTAATTGTGGTTTTATTCGATTCATTTGTAGCCAACTATATTTCATTTACTGCAAGAACATCAAGTATACCCTTTTTATATTTTTAAGACTTGTTATCGAGATTTAAGTCTAAATCGGCAGTTAGGCTAATATAGATCTTAAAGCATTAGGATAACCAACTCTAGGGAAAAAAATCTTAATCCACACCCTCTCTGACCATACAGTAAATAGACTGTGTCCAATTGATTTTAACAGCCTGGTCAGCTAGACGTATGTATTTTAAAATAGTTAAACAGGTCAAATGTTTCTTTTAAAAGTCTTTATTTTGGTTTATTTTGTGATTCTTTTTTATTTCTATAGTTAATAGATCTAAATTTAAATTCCATATCTATGTTATTTAATAAGATTTTCAAATTTACCCTATAAATAAGATTTTTCTTCAAATAATGAGTTAATATAATTTTTAAAAAAATAGTTTCATTCTTTTGTAAAGGTTTTAATTCAAAGCAAAAAAAAACATATTTCTTCTGACATTTTAACAAATTTTATTGTGGGTTAACGTGTATGCAAGATACATATTCCTTATTACTGATTTTATTATGGATAAATAATTCTACAATGTCAAAAAATTTTATTAACCGTAGGCATACAGTTGAATCATTTTAGCTAATTATCTCTAGTTCCTCGGGGGCGCCCCCCCCAGAGAAAAAGTTATGAAAAATTTTTATAGTTTAATTTATTTTCTTTAGTTTAGTTTAACTATAGTTTGTTTTTTTTTTAGTTTAGTTGTGGAACATGCTAATAAGCCAACATCTTTGATTGTAAAAGAAAGTGGCTGTTAAAAACAAACAAACAACATAAATATGAAAACATTATCAAACAAATTAAATTTGAGGCATCCTTGGTTTCAACCACGAATTAAAGATTGATTAACTACAACTAGAGATTGGAGGATCGATTTTTACTAAAAAGAGAAGAAAAAAGGTCAATTTTCAAGATTCTTACCACACTGTTGCTAACATTTTAAGTAGAAAAAGAAAATATGATCGTCAAGTATCACATCAAAGTAGCACTAATTCGTGGGGGGAGGGGTCTGTCTGCTAAAATAGTTTCCGAACAATTTCATTTATTTTTTTGTAACTTTTCGGTCATGTGGTCCTCGAGGGAAGTTAAAAAGGTCGAATTATGCTGGGCATCACTGGGTTATAATATTGAACAGTAGGCCTACATTTTCAAAATAATATTTATGATACCAACTAATTGTAAATTGTTTTACGTTTTTCGGAGTTGAAGATAATTTACTTCCTAGTCCAAACCTTCCGTAGGACGACGAGGGATGGCAGCAGGCAGGGTATGAACCCGGAACCATCGGCAAGTCCAAACGACAGTCCAGGGCGCACACCGCATAACCAGGAAGCATGATTACCTTTCTTTCTTTACTTATTTACTTACATCGGTTGAAAAGAACAAATTTGTTGATCGCGTAACGTCTATCAAATGTTATAATCCAGTTTTGAAGACCTTTATCTGTAAGGGTATGACTACATTCTGCAGTACACTTGTCTTTTATCAAACCGTCCACAGCAAACTTAGGCCCAAATGAGGTCTCTTGTTGGTTCCATATAGAAGACTGTGAAGTATTTTGAAATAAGGCCAGATTTCTACCTAAGATATAAAATTCAATAGTAAATGCATGTTTTAATTATTTATATATTTGTCTATAAAATTTAATATTTTCAAAGTGGAACAAATTTAATTGAAATCCATAACTGAATATAATAATAATGCAGCTAAAAGCACATTGGCATATTATGTATTACGGTCAATTATGATCTTTAGTTGATGATCTTTGGATGAAGATGATGTCAGATGTCATAAAGAATCTATCTTAGTGTTGAAGCTCTTTTGATTTAAGGTCATTGTGCAGTAGTGGCACTGTGGTGTCGTAAGTGGTACAAACATCAGATGGCACAGCGCATTCCTTGTCACCGTAAGCTTCGCAATATTGATAAGTTTACTAGGACTTGTTACTCAATATTTTGAAAGCTTTATAGGTATCTGTATGATACTATTCTTGTGTATGCTCTTAACATTTTTAGTTTCAAATACCAGTTTCGGTAAAGACTGCATTTTCTGACCAGTCTATTCTGTTTTACAGTTTACCTGGAAGCAACTTATTAACATAGTTTATTTCGTAAATAAACGACATCCAATCGGATTTGAATTGGAAAACACGTAGTGATTAAGTTTGAACCAGTTGCAAGGCTATAGTTATTTGTACATGAAAGAGTTATAAGTCATTTATATTGTTGTAACATAAATGTAAAAATCGTATCTGTAAATGTCAGGGGACGACCTAAGATCCTATCGCAAACCCTGTTCTTAAAGAACATCAATTTGGCTTCGGTAATCGGATCCAGCATCGGGAGAGAAAATATTATTAGTGCAAAGCGACAAGCCAGGAAAGTTCCGTCACTGACTCCGTCAATAAGAGTTTCAACAACTATATGAACATTGCAAGTGTACTAGTTCACCGTAATTAAGAATTACTTTCAGACTCGAGCGTGCTTAGCAGAAATCATTACTGTCTAGTTTTTTTTTTTTTTTTTTTTTTTTTCATCAAAAATGTTTCTGAATCGTTAGATACTTTAACCCTAAACGGTGAATTATTTTGTGCAAAACAATTACAATACATTATGTAATTAGTGAAAAGGAAATAGTATAGTACCCACGTAAAGTAACAATTATAAGCCCTACAGTAATAGAGGCGCACAGTTAACCTGATTTACAAGATATAAATAGGCTCAGGGCCCGCATGTAACAATCGGCTTTTCAAAGCGAGGATTGGACTTTACATAGGAAATGAGAAATGTGCTCATCTTCGAGCACAAAGGAGGAGCTATATATAACAATCGCCCTAGGCCGTGCTAAGGTCGCCAGTGTGTAGAACACATTGGTATTCCACTACGTTCCAAACCTACTCAAGTTGTTCTTCCACTTGATTCAGCTGGCAAGGGGCGAGAGAGTGAGGCTGATTCAGCTGATTCAGCGTAAATCCCCTCACTTTAAAATACGTTCAAGGCGCAGGAAACGTGCTCATTTTCCATGTTTAAATATGATGTAGCAGTAAAAAGATTCCTATTTCGATTTGAGTGATACGTATCCCAGATTTTGCCTTCATAAATGACATCTTTACAGGGCGTTGTGCAGTAAAAGGGTCCCAGTGGTGTTAATTCAAGCGCTATGAAGACAACAAGAAGTGTGATATTATAAAACAATGCCTGGGAAGCATTAGCTCTCGATAGCTCCTCACGGCGTGAAGCCGCGAAAGTCGAAGTCACGAGATAACAAGCAAGAAGAGTGGCCAGCGTGAAAGAGAGCAGAATTTAAAAAAAAATTGTGAGAGAAGAAACAAGTTTATCTGCAAACCTCTCCTTGCGGTCAACTTTTTCAATCGATGAATGGACTATACCGCAAACTTCGTGTTTATAAGAAAGGAGAAATGCACTTAGGGTCTGTGAACTCTAAATCACTTTTCTCTCCCCTTACTTTTTCCCCAGTCCCGTTTATCTGTTTTTTTTTTCTTTCTAATAGCACAGACGCTATATAACGCTATCCTTCCCAAACACATATTTGCCAGTTACGTCAATTACCTATATCACTACCCTCTAACAACCACAAAATTCTGTGTCATAGAAAATAGTCCTACAGTACGATGTAGATCGAATTAATAACAAGTAAATAAAAAGAAAAGGTTTTCAAAATAGGTTATTGTAAGTGAAATTGTATCAATTAGTTTAGATCAGTCAAGTAATTAAATAGATTTAGATAGATTTAGATATAGATCAAGTATTAACAATAATGAATCTGTGTGATTAGAAATATTTTTACCGATTGTTTTTGTTTAGCACTATTTCATGCTTTGACTCTCTCAATGCGCTATAAATAATACATAGCAACCTGAATTTGAACTCGAGGGCTAAGACCTTCTCAAGCCGATACCGTAAACACTGTGCCAGGATGCATTTCTATAGTTACAAACTTTTCTTTTTTACAAACAATAAAGGGGACTAATTAAAACTATACAGTGTATCAGTCAAGTTAAATTTTCTTTACCTTGTTCGAAAAAGCAAACAAAATAATTATTTTATTAAAAATGAACGATAATTTTAAAAATATCTAAATTTGAGCATACATCTTAGAAAAATAAAGTATTAAAACTTTCTTTTATTTCGTATACCACACGCACAAAAAGATTACTATTTATGGATTTTTTCCATTTAAAAAATAATCATTACAAACCTCCATTAATATGAACGTAACATAAATGCTCTACCATATCTCCATTTATTTGTAAAGTCGTCATGTTGAAATCCACATCACAAGCAATGTCAAACACATTTACGTTCACTTGGAATATTGTTTGGTTTACACATAACTTTGTAGACATTCCTTCGTCAATGAAAGTCACGTTTAAAGTAGGTAGAGTAGCTATGGGATTTTAACACATGTGTATTTTAATATAAATAAATGATATTGATACGATATACAAATTTAATTTTACAATTGAAATAGCTAAAGATAGAGACAGACTGATAGACGAAGACAGAGAGATAGGGACAATATGTGATATAGAAATATCATTAAAAAAAAAGATAAATGAGCAATACTAATGAACAAATAATACAAATAAATAAATATACACGAATAAAAGATGAAAAAGAATATTATTTCATTGAGAGAAACAGTTAAAAGAGACAGATATTGTCCGAAAGAAATATAGATTTAGTGAATAGGTAAAAAGGTACTTACTGTAGAGAATGAAAAAAAAAGTAATCAATGTAAGTTATTTGTCTGGGAAAATCTAATGTCCATTTAGAGAGAAGTAGAAACATTTATTACAAGGCAGTAATTTTATGTGTTTAGAACTGTCAAGACAGTCCTCTGGCTAATAGAACATAGGCTAATTTTAAAATCATCAATTTTTAAAAAGTATTTCAAATTTAAAACTCTTGCAGTTTTTAAACCTGTTTTTTACTATGTGTTTCGCTCCTTTTCAATGTCTAAAAACTTTTTTTTGAAACTTGTGAGAGAAGTTTTTAAAAGCAACATAATTTCACAATAATCATTTAAAGCTACAGAAATGAATGACAATTTTAAAAAGATAGCTATATATATATATTTTTGGACAATAACATTTGTTGATGTGTTTTAGTTATTTTATATTGCTCGTTATTGCTAACTAGCCATATATTACACGCGGCCCGTGGGTCTTAATTAACGTATCACTGGTATAGTCGTTTAGATTGTGTATTAGAAACAATAAATGTTATAAATGAAGTGAATGTGAAAATGTAACAATATTATGCATGAAACTATAAAATAGCTAATCGACCTCAATCCATTTTTTTTTATCAAAACATTTGCTTGTGTATATTTTTAATGCTAATGTTTATTATCTATAAAGAAATTGTTCTTACAATTTGTGCAATACATCAAACAAACTCGCTAACTATAGAAATTTTAAATATACATTCACACCAGACTCACTCATAATTAAATGCGAAAAGTTTATAGACGATAAAGTAAAAAGTAAAAGGCAGATAATGTAAAAAGTTATCTGATTCTGTGGCCAACGGTTAACGAGGTTGTCATGTCGTTAACCCATAAGAGCTGGGTGGACTCAGAGGCGTCCAAAGATCCCGAAATTAAATATCTCAATCTTCACCAGGATTCTCTTTATTTAATTGTTGTGTTCAGATGCCATACCAGGCAATGATATTAAAGCTTAAAAAACTGCTGATGTGGGCTTGATAAAATATAGTTAAGCCCTGTTCTCTAACATTAAACAAGAAAAATTTTTAAACTAATCGTAATCTTTGCTGCTTTTTTTTCTTTTGCTGATATTATCAGTATTAGCAGTAAAAATTAATTTATTGTCTAAGATGGTTCAAAGGTATTGAAAAGTTTCCACTATTTCAATGTTCTCTACATTTACCGATACAATACCATTTTCCTTCTTTTCCCTACAAAAATCCATTTTCATTTCTTTATTTTTATTGACATTTAATATTTAAAAAATATCTTTACATTTTTTTACATTGTGTTCTATTTCTCTGATATACTCATTTACGTCTGAGCTCTCTGAGAGCAGGTTCATCAGCTTTCATTGGGTTGAAGTATTTGAAAATGTTGCATACCTTCTCATTAATAATCACTATTTCCAAAAAGTTGTTAGCTTCGACATCTTCAAGGGCATAAATTCTTAAATAATTAAAATCGTTAGTTTTTAAACTACAATAGAAATAATTAACTCGTTGGATAATATTTTAACATCTCTTGTAGCAAGATTACTTTTACTTTTAGATCTAGATATCATTATAATAGATGTTGATCTAAATTAAAGAGTGTATTATAGGAGTAAGTTTATTACTTAATTATTTTACGTTAGTATTTTTAATATCCCCCTTATAGAGCCTCATCTTTTACGATTTTGGCCGACATTCACTCTACATTATTAGTGGAGCCCAACCATTGGGAGAAATGTATATCCTCTCCTGGCTACGTACGCTCTTGAAATTAGATCACTGTACTTTGCTTTGGATTTATTATCGAAAAGGAAAGTTTTATCGTCAAAATAATCTGTTGAGGGGTTTTAAACTAAAATAATCCCTGGAGTATTTTTTTAACAAATTCAAAGAGCCATTTAGCTACGCTGTGACGTTACTTTCTCTCTGTCACACGCCGAAGATTGTTAATAATAACTTGATAAACTCAATAAATGAAGAAAGAAATACTTCTGTAGTTTCTCGAACAATCTTTAATGACTTCTTCTGCTTTCTTGAACAGCAACTCAATCTATATCTTGAATAATAAAACTTTACTTATAACCAACTTCTATATCACTTAGTATAACACTTTACTCTCTAGTAAACTTCTAAGAGAAGATTAAACATAGGACCATCGCTCTATTAAATACAATATAAGAACTTTTCTTCCACTATAACCATTTCTAAGCGAGGACCCCGACTAACTCTTTTTCCCCTTATTTATACTTTTCTAAATCGTATCTTCCAGAACCTTGAAGTTTCTCGGATCACTATTTTAGTAACTTTGACCTTCTGGAAGCTGACGTGTATAAATTTTTTCCTTAACCCCTTTCTATGATTGGCTATTCCAAAATTAACTTGTTTACGCTGGACAGCGTACTAACTTGACCTGGTTTCTAGAACATACTCTAAAAGGGACACTACCAAAATCATTACAACGCTCATAGAATTTTGTGAAAATAGTTTGCTTTAGAATAATATTGAACATGGGGTTTTCAACCTCAAAACCCTCTGTAGGTTTTTTTGCTTCAAAAAAAGCCATCTGGAGGGGGGGGAGGGGTTAAACTCAAAAACTCCATTGACTTAGCTACACTCAATAATTTGGTGTGTATTTTCATTTTTTTTTATATTAAAAGGGTATATTTTAATTTCGAACCCCGCTGAAGATATGAAGATAGGGG
>JADKLZ010000130.1:3087062-3103857 GCA_021533235.1 Biomphalaria straminea | reverse complement strand
CTAAGCAGGTCTTAAAACTGTGAACTAATTACAATGAAAAAAAAATGGGAGCTTAAACAAATTGATTTTGCATTAAGGAAAAGTAATAGTAATGTACAATTGAACTTTAACATTGCATAGCTTATCAACGTGTTTTATAGTTTTCTCGCCTCGAATAAAACAAGTATGTTTTGCACTTTCAATTATTATAATCGACATATATTTTTTTTTCCGAAACCTTGAGTCATCTCTTTATAGAAACTTCCATGTAGGTGGATTATGGACACGGATATCGAAAAAAGCTCTACCATTTTTCTTATAGAAATTTGACAGTTTATATATATTGTTGGAAAAAAGATTTACTAGCTCATCAGCCATGCTAGAAAAACTCTAGTATGACCTCTATATTTTTATAATAAAAAAAAAAAAACAGGCTAGAGGATTTTTTAAAATCTTTATCTTGAAGAGACTATACGTATTTTGGATATCTTAGCACGTAGGCATTATTCATTGGATAGTTTTAAAAATTAAAAAAAAAGAGATTCAGGAACTTTATTTGTTTGCACTGTCTACTTAGCCTAGCATTAAAAGTACAAATATTCATTCGCTTCATCATGTTCGTAGTACATAGTACCACGTGTAGTTGATATGTATGCAAATAAATGCATTGATTATTGTATGACGTTATGCTGTGTACACAATACTTTAAAACCTACTAATGTTGTTGACTTTAATTCTCATCCACGTGAAAGGCGTAGACGTATTCCATTTGATCGAGATGGATGTCTGTGAGTTGAAGTTATCACACTTATAGTCATCATTTACTTTAAACAGGCGCGCTGCTTCGTCAGGGATGATTACAGATGAAAATGAAAAGGCTAGGTTTTCTGGTAACAAAAGTATAGAAAGTTTAAATAAAGTTATCATTATTTGTAAAGCTTTAAAAATGTTAAGAAGTTATTATATAGTGATAGTTTCTTTTTCGATAAATAAGCATATCTTTATTTATTTTTTTTAAGGTAAACTATGGTACTGAATTATTATTTCTATTAAATAAAATATTTTTTGTTTATGTGTTGTAACCAGTGCTTTTTTGTGACGGTACACACCGCTACGGCGCCGTACCTGCACCTTTTTCTATTTGGAAAAAAACGTATTACTTTTCTTGTATTTTATTTTTTAATATTAATTTATTAGTAGTTAAAACTTTATTATGGCGATCCACCATTGAGTACCGGCACTTAGTATTTTAGCGGCTCCAGTAAGGGGAAAAGCCGCTATTAGGTTTGTGCAAAATGTCCGTCTGTCCGTCTGTCACACTCAGGGCGCCAAAACTAGAATAGGTACGAAAAATATTTTTTCACCATTAAATGCGGCTTGAAAGGTTTAGGTGCAACGGCTACTTTTAGTTTTCTAAAAGCAAACCGTTTAATTTATAAAATTAATTATGCAAGCGATTTTTTAATTAAAAAATCACCAATTGTGAAGCAATTACGTAAATCTAAGGCAGGAAATGTTACTATAAGAAATGCTCTTGGCAAGTAGATATCACGCACATTTTTTGAAATGAATTTCTGTCTGTCTGTCCGTCTGTCCATCTGTCACACTTAAAGCGCCAAAACTAGAAGAGATACAAAAAAATATTATTTCACCATTAAATGCGGCTTGAAAAGTTTAGGTGCAACGGCTACTTTTAGTTTTCTAAAAGCATACCGTTTAATTTATAAAATTAATTATGCAAGCAATTTTTTAATAACAAAACACCAATTCTGAAACAATTACGTAAATATAAGGAAGGAAATGTTACTATAAGAAATGCTTCTGTAATTTAGATTTCACGCACATTTTTTTTAAATGTACTTTTAGCATCGGCTTTCGTGTACTAGCGTAAAGCCCGGCAATGACATGATTCTAACTAATTTCTTCATTTTTTTTAATAATCAGATTTTTAAAAAAAATTGTTTAGTGCCCCCATTAGAATGAAAAAAGCATATTTTTGTGCGTTTTGTCTGTTGGTTGGTCTGTCCGTCACGGTTAAATAAAAAAACACTAAAGGCTTTTGAAAATATGATTTAACCTTTACTGTTCTTTCAGAAATATTGCGATAGTTTAAGGATGGGTGCATACAGGAATTGAGCCAGGGACCAACGATAAATCCGAACTAAAGTCTAGTGCGCAAACATCAAGATAAGGCAGGTTTATACCCTGCTCACTATCCTCCGTTGTCCAGCGAGAAGTTAATTATTTTCAACTTAGAAGGAACATCCGAAACATCTTGCAAATAGGCGGATCTGACAGGGATCCGACTCTGACGGGGGCCGCCTCTGAGTTTGTGTAACACACAAACTCTCTTTGTAATCTTGTTTTTTACCAAAAATCTTTGGTTGTAACTATTGCAACTGCAGGATTTGAGTTTCACACAAACTCTCTTTGTAATCTTGTTTTTTACCAAAAATCTTTGGTTGTAACTATTGCAACTGCAGGATTTGAGTTTCTTTTTTAACGTGAAATATTAATGGTTTTCTCAATGTCTTTACTAAAATTAACACAGGTCATAAAATGTAATAACAAAAAAAAAATTACTTTTTTTTAGTTTGATAATTTTAAGCACCCAAAAATACATTTAATTAGTTTGCCTCTCCGATAGATTTAAATGATGTATTTGTATAAATTATTTAAAGTTTAATTGATTATACGCTACAATACTTACGGTACTGGCAAGCTAAACCAAACCATTCGCTCGCACACTTAGTAGATGTTCCATTGCAGCTTCCTTGTCCATAACATTGGTCTTCACAGTGACATAAATATTGATTTCGAGAACCAAATTTAGAGTCTAAAAAAAGACGCATAATCAATCATATTTTTAAATGTCTGCTCCGAAAGTTTCAGTATTAACAGCAGAGTTAAAAAAAAGGATGTTTCCTGATCCCAACGCTCTTTGGAATACTAATTTCAATGCTAACCCTCGATGTATTTGACAATAAATTATTTTATTATAGGAAAAAAGTTGAAATAAAAATGTAACCTATCATCTCGTTAGAGTTTTCCATGAGATTCTCTTTTAGTTATGCGTATGTTAGTGTGAGATGGAATTTTACACCCTCTTGCAAATTATTCATGTTTAGAGAAACTTAGGTTCACACTGGATACGGATCTCGAAAAAGACTCTAACGTTTTTCCTAGAAATTTAACAGTTTAAGTATATGTTTTTTTTTGGGGGGGAAATACTAATCGATTTTTAAAAATACGATAGTATTTGAAATTAAATTTGGTCTTAAATCTTAAGGTCTAGACCAGTGATGCCCAGCCTTATAAGAACAATGGTCATGTTAATCTGTGACACGAATGTCTTGGGCGTTATAGTCAACAGATAAAAACAAAGAAATATACAATTAACACATTTTATTAAAAACCTGTGCATCTGGTACTTACAATAATGAAACAAAATTTTTTTCCGAACCCAACTGTTTACCATTGCAATATCACCGAACAGGTCTTTGCCTGTGGGGGTTTAATCCTTGTTCATAAAAACTTTTAACTTTTCTATGATCTTAAAATTGCTGTTTACGCCGCGAATAAAATAACAAGCGCTGCTTTCCTGTCTCTTAGTTTTGAATGAAATTCTACACTATTTCCTCCACTGGCCTTGTAATTGTCATAAGACAGTTTCAACATAATATTCGTTTATTTTACGCACTCTGAGTCTTACAATGACTCTGATAATATCAGCATCTCAATGGTACAACCATACAAAAGTTATTTTTTATTGTCTCTTTTTGGAAAAAAATCGCCTGACGTTATTGTTCTTTAAAAAGAGCTACATGGTAATTATAAAACACATATTGTCAATGAACTAGTGTGAATCTTAAGGTGGAAAAAATGTTTCTACACTTCGTGCAGATGTTTCGGTGGGCCGGATGTAACTACGTCAAGGAATTGCGGGTCGAATTTTGGGCATTACTGGTCTAGACAATCTACATCTTGAACACACAGTCAGTGGATATTTCAAACGTATTACTACGAAAGGTGAAGAAGATTAAAACAACTGTGTGTGAATAAATTCTTTATGTTTGTGTCTGTTCTATTTATGTAAATGTTTTTGTTGTTATTTTTTATTTGAGAAATTATTCGTTTTTAATTACAACACATTTTCTACAGGGATCAATAAAGCACTCTTAACTACTACATGTTACAATGACCGGTAGTGTATTATTATATAACAGTTTTATAAGCTCTGAGTATATTAATACATACTCGTAACAATGAGTATTTTTTGGGGTTTTGGGAGATACGAATACATGAAGGGTAAAAAAATGTTTCAATTATTATTATTCATTACTTATTAAGTGGAAAGTAATCGCTCTTTCAAACATATATAAGCACGGTAAAGGATAAATCAATTTTTATTTAATTTTGTTTATCTTACTGCTTAACATTTAATCGGCATATATGTTTACCTGTTACCTGTTACCTATCCCTTAGTCTGGTGGACCGTTGGGGCGCCAAGCAAGACATGTGGACCATCTTTCTCCAATCCTCTCTATCCTTCGCCCTGATCAAAACCTCGTTCAATGGTAGGCCTGTCCATTCTTTGATGTTGTCTTCCCACCGCTTTCTCTGTCTGCCTCTTCTTCTTTTTCCTGGAACTGTTCCCTGGAGGAAGGTCTTAGCGAGTCCCGAAGATCTTGTTACATGGCCATACATTTTAAGTTTTCGTTTCTTCACAGTATTTAGCAGGTCATCATGGGGTCCGATCGCTGCAGTAACCCTGTCTCTAATCTCTTGATTTGTGATGCGGTCTTTAAATGTGATGCCTAGGATCCTTCTGTAGCATCTCATTTCCATTGCTAGGATCCTCCTCTCTAGCTCTGCAGTCAGCGTCCAAGACTCACAAGCATATAGAAATGTGGCCATGACCAGGGAGCGCATCAGTCTGATTTTGGTGCCGAGGGCTAAGCCTTTGTCTTTCCATATCAACTTGAGTTTAGAAAGGGCCGCTGTGGACTGTGCTATTCGGACCATTAGTTCGGGCTTTGTTCCCTCATCCGAGACAATAGCTCCGAGGTATTTAAAGCTGCTAACGCTAGTTAGCTTTTCGCCTCCAATACTGATGGCCTTTGTAAAGCCCTGTTGACTATTGGTCATGATTTGGGTTTTTTCTGCATTTATTTGCATGCCATAAGCTGCTGAAGTCTTGTCAATGCGCATCACTAGGTCGGCTAGTTCGTCTTCTGTCCCTGCTAGGCCATCAATGTCATCTGCGAAGCGCAAGTTTGTAACTTTTCTTCCTCCAATGCTTACAGTACCTTCAAATCCTTCGAGAGCATCTTCCATTATTCTTTCAAGGAAGATATTGAAGAGTGTTGGTGAAAGGAGGCAGCCTTGTCTTACTCCAACTGTGGTTTTGAACCATTCCCCAATATTGTTGTTGAAGTACACCGCACTGGTGGCATCCATATATGTTTATGTGTATTTTATTTTAATAATGTGATGATAGAATTGATTGGTGATTTGTGACAACGATCCTCATTAAAGGTGCATACAACAACATCGTGAAAGACGTCGATAGAATAAGTCAGCACTGTATTTTTTATGTATCAAATTAACAAGCTTTTCTTGGCCGAATAACAATATACCTTTTTTATTGAAACACTGACATTTCTCTGAATGACTCAAGCAGATGAAGCAGCGCCTTAATCTCAATCGACTCGGGCAGAGTTGTGTTTACTGAGCGCCCAGAGGCAGCACGGGAAACCAATTTCTAGATACCCCCCCCCCCACTGGTCCACAAATGAGATTGGACCAAAGCACTCTGAGCATGCTATAAGCATGAAAGTAGTGCTATATAAAAGCTATAATAATAATAATAATAATAATAACAATTGTACAATGTATTGCTATTCGATTTTTTTCTTCCACTTATGTCCTCAATATATAATGATCAGACACATTACCGTTATCACATACCTTCGCCTACTTTCCAAATGTAAAGCAAACTAGTTAAGATGAAGTGCCAATAAGATACTAATGTTACATCTCCAGTGGCGAACTGAATGTGTATATGTGTGAGACCCACTGATACAAGCTTAGGCGACGAAGGCGGGTCACAGGTCAACGGCTGGCCCTGGTGTGACCTGTACCTGTGCTCATGTGTTCTTGAGCTTGGACGGACTAGAACAGTGTGTGTTGGACAGTTAGTGTTGCAGTCCAGTACGAAGCAGAGTTAGAACTGTGTGTTAGAATAAGTTTTTGAAAATGTAGCTGTACGCGTTATAGATGACTGTTGTGTTAGTTAGGCAGTTGTATTGTTCTTAAGCATTTGTAGTTAGTGGAGCCAATTGTGACGTATTGGCTGTGGTGTATTTGTTATTAAACCGCCACTGTGTTTTTGAAGCTCTTGTTGTTAAGTTCTTGAGTTAGATGTGTTGTGTTTATGTTAAACAGTGTTTGCAGAAGGCCTGAGAAGTGAAGTTCGTTACACTATGTACGCTTCTAAAATATTTGTGTGTAACTTTCCATGGCGTAATAGATTTCGGTAAATCTAATTAATGCAACCAGGGAAAAAAGTACTTAATAAATTGAAGTCTCAAATTACTAAAAAGAATCCGAATCATTATAACAAAGAATATATCAACTTAATCTATCTACCTAACACAAATTTTGAGTACTCCTTTCCATTCTCGCATCAATCTGAAACTTTGCAGAATTATTTTGATTTAAAAACAACAACATTAGAATAAATCAAAACATGAGCCAAATAGCAATTAAACAGTTATAAGAAATTTATTATATTTAATATGGATAAAGGGATATAATTATCAAAGTATTGAGATATAGGACTGTAAATGAACGTATTCCCCTTAGATTTTTAAAAGCATTTTTTTTAATCTGCTAATGTTTACGCAATAACTTGTGTCATTCAAATTGTATTCTCATGAGTTAAGAGTTTTTGTTTTGAAGTAAAAAGGAACCCTTGTGATTTCCAATAAGTATCAATAAAGCAGTCTTAGTCCTAATCATATAAAGTGTTAAATACATAAACGTAGTAAATCTTCTAAATTTAAATTTTAAAAAAAGTTCAATGACTCTTGTTACATCTAAGAATCGTGAGATATAAAGTATTGTCTATATTATACATTTATATAGATTCCCATGCTAGTTGGAGTCTTACGGTAGTTGGTTAACGGCGTGTAGGTGGGGAGAATAAAAAGGTGTAGGGGCGTGGCTTTAAAACGTGTTCGTGTGATTTTTTTTCTAAGGGAGAGAGAAAACTTTGTATACGGTAATAACTTTTATTCTTGCTACAGATAGGAGAAATGTGATTTAGTTTCGTGACTATTTGTCACATTTAGTTATTATTGTTCTTGGCAATACGTATGCATAGTACATAGTGTTCGTTTAAAATAACCCATCGAATACTTAGTTCTTTTTTTTTCCAAAGAGAATGTTGTAGTGCAAAAAATGAAGGAAACTAGTAACCAACTAGATGTACTTCAAAGTCTGTCGACAACTGGACGAAAATGTATGTAAAGCAAGCGATTGAACCACAGAGAGAAGCCTGTAAAACTACCTTTAAGTAGTACATATATGTATATAGGCAAATTGTGGCATCCTTAAAAAAAAGGGGACGAAGTTTTAAATACAAAAAGTGCAAGCTTAGGCAAGTGAATTCATTGGACAGAATTCTTTGTTTACTGTAAATGCCGTACCAAGGTTCGATAGAAATGCACTTGATAATATAAGTACATCTAAAGTAATGGTGCATTTCTGACAATGTACATGCATATTTTAACAAACCTTTTATTTTATTTAACCCTTAAAGTGCTGAGCTGTTTCGCAATGAGTGCATCCCAAATGGAATTACAATTCTGGTGTTAAGAGGCTAAACTACCACACGCATTTTAAGGGTTAAATACTTAATTTGTAAGTGTACATCCTTTACGGATTTATTGTGAGATATCAGTGACTTTGTCATTTTACAACAATCTATGTTTACTTTAGATCTCTTTCATTTTTTTTTCTAATATTCATTTAAATACTTTGAAACAAGACATGCTTTGACATTAGTAATAGTGATTAGTGAGTTAGCTTATATGTGTAACTATTATTAAACGTCATTAAATAATAATTATAATTTGTCTAAGACAACGTTTTCAATCCCTTTCCCCTACAAACTGTGACCGTTGCCTTTTTTTAAAATGTTCGAAATGGCAGTTACTTCCCTTGTCATTCTACGCCAAAGTTTTGCTCTATCTGCCAATAGAAAATAAATTTTTATTCATTATGATATTGTAAATATACGTACCACATGTTGCAATATTTAAATTCCATAAGCAAAAAATGAATACTATCCACATCTTGAAATATCTTGCTAGTGAAAACACACTTTAATGTTTTAATCATGTTCAACTGTATCCTTATTTGAGGTAAAATGATCTTATCATACACGCTACAAATTAACCAGGAAGTTTAATAGTGTTACCTTGAATAACAGGCCAATTTTTATCTTAAGATAAATAACACGCGTTTCGTTGAAATATCAAATTATAAACAGTTTAGGACATACCTAAAAAACTTAAGTTTTTGACAGCATAAGTGTCTACATGAAAAAAACATCTAATAGTCCTATACCCCAAAGGGCACCGATTACATTGCACCCAATGTGCTAGTCTCAATACTAGTATAGAACGTCTAAAGATTCAAAGCAGTATATATATATATATATATATATATATATATACTATTATGTTACTGGGTAGTTAAGTTTCTTATTTCACATGCTAGGACAAATTAGAAAGTGAATTAAAAAAATATTCGTTACAGTTATTTTTCATTCGGTAGATATTTAAAATAAAGTAATCGCTCTTACAAAAAGTCATTAGCTTGGTTAAGCAGGTTTTGTCTGATTGAGAAACAATAAAAACATTTTTAAAAAATAATATTTAAATAAACAGATTCTACCTCTTATATTATTTCCTAAATATCATTAAATAATGATTTTAAAAAAATTGAAAACATCTTTTGAAATTCGAGTATCGAACCCGTAAAGCAGTTAGCAGCTGAAACTTACGCATTTTCTGATTCAGGTAGGGAGAAAAAGTTAGGGTTGTGGGATTTTTATGGGTATGTTCATACTATGGAAAGAAACATCAACTGCTTAAAGGAGGAGTGAGCAAAACGTGCAAGAACATAACATATAAATATAGGCTTTTAAATAAAAAAAAAAGTTGATAATATTATACTACAAATAACCTTCGAATGTATTACCTAACTAAAATGTGTAAAAAAAATTTTTTTGTAGCCACTCTGCGTGTGGTGACCTGCCACCCTCCCCTTAAAGTGGCTCCTGAGGGAATTGTATGCCATCATTGCTCCAGACCTTTATTCTCAAGCCAAATTTATATTTATTTTCCTCTGAAAAATGATGACGGTTGAATTAGAGTTCTCTCCAATTAGCAAACGAGCAAGTAATTGTGGACTCAGCGATATACATAAACTGTTAAATTTCTAGCAAGAATTGTTAGAGCAGTTTTTGAGCTCTTTCTGATAGATTGTCTTTTTTTTTTAATAACAGCATTTAACATGGATTTTAATATCATGTCAGTTATTACCAAACTACTATCAAAATAGCAAAGACAAACAGACACAGAAACTCTTTTGTTCCTCTGGCTATCAAATCATAAAATAGAAAGTATCTGATATAAACTTTTACATGTAAATTATGAGTGAGTCTGGTGTGAATATACATTTTGTTTTTTGATAGTTATAATTTTTTTTGTTTAGTGTAATGCAAAAAAAATTGTAACATAATTTTCGACACGGACAATAAAGATTATTATTTTCATTATCATTACTATTATTATTATTATTATTATATCTTGTATTATTGGTTGTGACTTAAAGAAATCTTCTTCTTCTTCTAGCCAGCTGTGCCATGTTTATGTTGGGCTGTAGTGGTATCATTGTCTGCCTTGTGTGGATTAAGAAGGGGCATTCAAATAGGATATGGTTTACAGTTTCATAATCCACTGGAGTTCAAAGTTAGCACAATTAAAACAAGTAAAAAATTGTTTTACTAGACTCTGGTGTTGGTCTCTGGTTCTACCATTTACACCATAAACTGGTGACATGGTGTAAATGATACGACCTGTGTAAACCTGTTTCTTTTTTCCTTTTAGTTTTTGGGTTAACGCAACTTTATACACAACGTATGACTCAAATTATTTCTGTGAAACTACTAAGAAAGGTTAAAGGGGAGATCATATTTTCAAACCCGGCTTCGCGAGTAACCGTTCTGCGCTACTGCACAAAGCCTATTTCCTAAAACACATTAGGTGCATTCTAAGGTAAACATTTAGCGCGAGCATTTAGAGTGACTGATAGTGATAGTAAGGGTTAGTTTGTAACTGATTTAATTTATATCATACCTATCTTTCCTTGATTCGTCACAGCGAGGAAGTAAAGTAGGCTTAGTACGCTTAAACTCGCTCTCACTATCTATCAGCAGCTCCGGAGGTTCGACATCAGACTCGAGCAAAGTTCTGTTTACTGAGCGTCTAAATGCAGCACGGAAAAACCTTCCTCCATATACCCTCTCCCTTACAATCGTCCACAAATGAGATTGGACCTTAGAGGTTTTAAGGATGAAAGTAGGGCAATACAATTATTTAGTATTATGTAGTAACAAGTGTATTATGAAAATATTTTCTATCTTAATCGCTCCTTTGTGAAGGGTGGACGCTGATCTCGAAAACTGCTCTAACTGTTTACATATGATTTTAACAGTTGGTTTATATCGCTGAGAAAAGAATTACTAGCTCGTTTGCTATATGAGGAAAACCCTGGTTTGACAGTTATAATTTTTCTAAGAAAAAAAAGTAAATAAATGTAAATTTGGCTACCGACTTACAAATCTAGGTCTAATCTACATCTTTATTCTAGATCTAGAAGCATATCTAGGCTAGTTCTTAATCAGTACTTTATGTCTAGTTTTAGTAGAGGGTAGTGACGGAGCCACCATCATGTGGAGGGGGTCCACACGCAGAAGGGCCTTAAAAAAATAATGTTTTGTAAAATTGTTTTTGTTTAATCATTTTGAACATGATTATTCATAAACTAATAAAGGATATGTACTACCCTCCCACTGCTGATTAGAGTCGAGAAGGTATGTTTTATTTCGTAATTAGTAGCGTTAGTATTGGGTAGTATTTGTTATTTTACGTGTTGTAACTACATGTTTGTTTGTTTTTTTAATTTGTCGTGCATAACTTTATTGGTAATAAAGACTAGTGGTAATCGTGTATCTCGCTGGTTTCACAGCATCGATGTTTTGATATATCAATTTTTCCTTCTTTTTTTTCAAAGCTTTTATCAACTTTGTCTGATTGGTAAAATATATAGTTTTATGGGCGGTGTTCTTTCCCTTAAGATAAGCTTTTTTTTTAGCGGCCCCCTAAAGGGGAAAAGACGCTATTAGTTTTGTGTGGCCTGTCTGTCCGTCTGTCTGTCTGTCCGTCTGTCTGTCTGTCTGTCTGTCCGTCCGTCCCGTTTAGTGCTCAGAAAGTAGAAGAGAAAATGAAAATCTGACATCACGATATCTTTGTCGTTTATCTTTGATATAATTTTTTTTAAAATGAACTTTTTGCAGCGACTTTCGTGTACTAGCGTAAAGCCCGGCCATGACATGATTCTAAACTAATTTCTTAAACTTTGTTAAAAATCAGATTAAAAAAAATGTTATTTATTGCAACCATTAAAATGAAAGAAGCATATTTTTGTGCGATTTAACTGTTGGTTGGTCTGTCCGTCACGGTTAGATAAAAAAAAAAAAACTAAAGGCTTTTGAAAATATGATTTAACCTTAACTGTTCATCCAGAATTATTGCGATAGTTTAAAATATCTATAATAGATTGTTCCGGATGTATATGTGTAGATCTACATTAAAATGTTATAATAAACTAAAACTAATCTTCTATTTTTAAATTTAATATTGCATTCATTCAATTGATTATCTGGTGTTTTTTTTTAATTTTACCTAAATTATATCTAAATTACATCCAAATTATTAATAATAATAATTAATTAATAAATAATTAATTAATTAATAAAAAATATATTGAGAGTGTTAAATCGGAAGTTAAGTTTATGTCTACATCTCTACAGATCAATGCTGAAAGATTATTTAAAATCGCTCGTGTGACATATTGTATATATCAGGTTATTAGTTTGTAACCAGTTAGCGTGCTGAACTGATTATCTCGACGCTCCCGGGTTATGTGTCTGTTTGTTTTACATGTTTCGATTGTTTCTTCAGAGTTAAAGATAGTTTACTTCCTTTTTCAAACCTTCCACAGGAGGGGATTGGAGCATGCAGGAATTGAGTCAGGGACCAACGATAAATCCGAACTACAGTCTAGTGCGCAAACATCAAGATAAGGCAGGCTTATACCCTGCTCGCCATCCTCCGTCGTCCAGCGAGAAGTTAATTATTTTCAACTTTGAAGGAACATCCGAAACATCTTGCGAATAGGCGGATCTGACAGGGATCCAACTACGACGGGGGCCGCCTCAGAGTTTGTGTAATACACAAACTCTCTTTGTAATCTTGTTTAAGTTATGGTTTAAATCTAGACAATATTTAAGCGATCGAGAAATATAAGTAGTCCTATAACTAGAGTTTTAGTTTCAACAGCTTTAGCGTGGTCAGTCTCTTCAATATGGACAAAGTTGTCTTCAGAAAGATACCAAAAATGTAAAGAGTCAATTTGCGAAGGTTAAAACATCATTGTTTCAATGATCCCCGAGCATAAAAATGACCAACAATGCTATAAAATGTTGTTTTTTTTTTACAAAGCTTATTAAAAAAAACAACTGACTCTGTCTGTTTGGTAAGGAAAAAATTCCATGATATTTCTCTTGGTACGATAAGGGAAAGAAGTCGTATCTTATGGTGGTATTAGTTCCACAAGGTTGTCATTGCCAGAAGTGGTAATGGATGTAAGCACTCCACTACCTATAAAATGCTTCCTAATGGCATGCGTCTCAAATAGCCTTTGGCAACCAGTCCAACTCCCGGCCTTCACGTGTGGCTCAGATATTGAGTCCGGCGGAACTGTTCTTACTAAGAGAAGGGGCACAGGAGAGTAAATGGCGCCTTAACCAGTAAGCTTAGGGCAGGAGGGGCTCGTTAGTCATGGCTGGCTACACACCTAGGAGAAGGAAAACGCTGAATTCAAACCTCTGCTGCCTTGCAGCTATACCCAATCAAGGAAAAGGCTTCGGGAGTCAACCCTGAGGAAAAATTAGAAGCTTGCGACCCTAAGGCAGTTTGCAGCACCCATTGCTACACTCTGACAGAACCTGCGACGCCGCTGACCCAAAACTGTATAGGCACTGCCGTTCCTTTGGATACATCAGCTGCGTGGAGAGGGGAGGAACTGATGTGTGGGCGACACTGTTCCGACCACAGCTTATGCCCAGGCATTCATCTCATTTCCATGAGATGATCCATAGTTACTTCGCGACTGACGGAGGCCATAGAATAGAATTAGTTGAATTATTCCCCTTGAGGACCATGAGTGAATTTTTTTTTTTTTTTTTTTTTTTTGCATTTAGACAAGGATTCCTTTTCTCCCCCCTGACTTTCACAATTCCTTCATACAAGTGATACGATCTTAGCGCATTAAGAAAACTAACATCTTAACGAAAATAATTGGTACAAATATTTCTAATTGCACAGAATGTGTTGGAGCAAGAAAGTATGATCAGTTAAAATTAAAAACAATTACATTTCAATACACTCCGTATAAGCTTTTTTTTTGTATATTTTATTTTTATATTCTTATTTATTTATTAATTATTGAAGAATTCCTGCCACGAGTTTGTTGACCATGTTTCGCTTCCGTATAGGAAAGTGCTCATCACGCAGGTCCGGTAGACTAAGGCTTTAGTATTGTTAGTCAGCAATATGTTTTCCCACACTCTTTTCTGCAACCTTGACATGGTGCCCATTGCTTTGGCTATCCTATCGTTGATGTCTTTATCCAGTAGAGCATCATTGGATATGATGGAGCCAAGATAGCAAAAGTGATCAACAATTTCAAGTGGTTGACCATTAATGTTTACTTGAGGTGCAGCATTAGTGTTTTGGACCAGTATCTTGGTCTTGCTTTGACTAATTTTTAAGCCGAACTTCTGGCAAGCAGCAGATAGTTTGTCAACCAGGGTCTGGAGCTGAATATCAGAGTCAGCTACAATAGCTGCATCATCAGCATACAAGAGTTCCCTAACAAGTATCCTCCTAACCTTGGTTTTTGCCCGCAGCCTTGATATATTGAAAAGTTTTCCAGAGGATCTTGTGTGGAGATATACACCTTCGTTGCTGTCGTTGGCAGGAAAAAAAGCTGAATGTCTTCCACCTCCGATGCCTAAGGCGGATCTTAAAAATAGGGTGGCTAGATAAGATAACAAATGAGGAAGTGCTACAAAGAGCAGGGTGCCAGGACATCCGCTCTATTATCAGCAGCAGACGCCTTGGCTGGCTCAGCCACGTTTGCAGAATGCCAGTAGGTAGACTACCAAAAGATATACTATATGGCGATCTTATTGAGGCAGGAGAGCCGCTGGCCGCCAACCTTTACGGTATACAGATGTATGCAAACGTGACATGAAGCTATTTAAAATCGACACTAGCAGCTGGTAAAAAGTAGCACTGGATAGATCCACATGGAAAGAGAGCATAAGAGAAGGGTCTCGGATTGCAGATGCCATACACAACAGAGGCAGAAAGAAGGTTAAAAATGCAGCTGCTCCTGGTGATTTTATATGCCCAACCTGCAACCGCAGCTGTGTATCAAGGATTGGCCTCTTTAGCCATACAAGACGTTGCAAAGGGAAAAGATCGTCTCACGAGACGTAAAATGCCACAGAGACAGACAGTTTGAAGAATTCAAGTTGAAATACCTTTACCATTATATTATAATTTTTTCCTCTAAAAAACACGGCCAAATATTATGGATTTATTTTTGTAAGTTTTTTTTCCCTTTTATATCCTTTCAGATGGTGCGATGGCTCGAATCTTCGTGAAGACTGGGATTTTTAATTTCTGGAGTTTTGGGTGCCCTTGAGTCTACCCAGCTCTAATGGGTACTTGTCAATAGCTGGGAAAAAGTAAAGCCGGTTGGCCACATGACACTTTCGTTAACCATCGGCCACAGAAACAGACGGGCTTTACATCTACTGCCCTATAGATAGACCACAAGGTCTGAAGGGGAACTTTACATTTTTTTACCTGGCTTTCACCAAGGCTATTTGCTTTTAAAAAGTTTGAAAAACAAAAAAAAAATCTAAAATAACGCTAAATAAAATAATAAATGTCACACATTATGTTGCAGGTGAGTAAATTGAGCTGGTTACTTAGACTTCACAAAACCGGAAGTAGAAATATATGGAGTTTTTATGTTACTTGGAAACCACTACACAGTTCATGTCATATATTTCCCTTTCAACTTTTTCACTGTACTTGTAGGAATGACTTATGGCAGTTAATCATTTCTTACAATATGACCTCCATCATGGACATACGGTAGTAAGGCCGCACTTTCAACAACGATGTTCTTTTAAACGCCGGTATAGAAAGTATAGAATGACCTTTTATGGTTCGATAGTTACGCTGGACAGGGCACGTATCCCTTATGGGGCACAAACGTATTCCAAAAGCATTTTTTTTGGGGGTGAGCTAAAAAGTGAACAACGTAAGAGAGGCGCCCCATGAAAACGCTTCAAAGACCAGTTTAGGCGCTAACTTGCATTATCTTACAGAAGAGAGCATCTTGTTACATACGGCTTCAGAACAAGACTCACTCACAAAGGCCGCGGAATACACATTGTAGACCCAAAAAAAAATCCGCTGATGAGTACAGAGGTAGACAGCGAAAAGAAAATTTAAATCGTCCACCTGTGGACAACGGTTATGCCTTCGCTGATGAGGCAAAATATGTAGGTCACAGCTGGGACTGTGTAACCACGTGATTTTATGGTTCCTTATAATTCTTATGACTAGAAGACAAGCCTTATTATTATAATATGACCGAACCAGATAAGTTCGGCCTATCTTCATAATACTGAGCAGTTCCTCCTTTTTGCATGGTTAGTATACATAAAGTACAGAAACGAAATATAGAACACACTTTAAAACGATAAGATGTAAATACCTTACTTACCATAGTAACTCACAATTACCTAAATATCACCATTCATAATAACTGGCTATTGGACAGTTGTAGACATAATAATTTAATGTTTAAATTATAGATTACACAACAAAAAAAAATAAGGTTAACGGCTTAAGTTAATATACATACTTCTCATGCTTCTGAGTGTCAGTTCGGTAGTGATAAATGATCTTCAGTCTATTGTGTGCTTATCCAGTAATATAAATTCTCTGTGATAATCCGTAAAGAGACAACGAGCTGTTACTGGGTAGAAAACGGATTTAACTCAATGCTTTCTTTAATTTAAAAAATAAAATACCTAGATAACCCAACAAAGCTATTAACAATAGTACAAAATTAGATTAACGTTTTAAAGCGACAACTATTACTTCTAGTTTAATTTATTGTGTACACTATAATGATGTATGTATGAGTTGAAGTATTTCTATGTATTTCTATAGTACATTGGTGCATGAGTTACTTTGAATTATAAGTGCGAGCACTAACATGAGACGCACTTTTTCAGTAAAGATCGAACAGAATATCTAAGGATCGATACAGAATATCTAAGGGCATGATACAGAATATCTAAGGGCATGAT